>VZTZ01022849.1:1500845-1784105 GCA_013400955.1 Drymodes brunneopygia | reverse complement strand
ATCATCCTTTCTCCAGGCCGAACACCCCCAGTTCCCTCCAGGGCTCCTCGTCAGACTTGTGCTCCAGATGCTTCACCAGTCCTGTTGCCCGTCTCCGGACCCGGTCCAGCTCCTCAATGTCCTTCCTGAACTGAAGGGCCCAGAACTGGACTCAGCACTTGAAGTGTGGCCTCACCAGTGGCAATGCTGACCCCTGGAGCGCTGTCTTGGGGTCCCTCCTGCACAGTGACAGTGCTGCTCCCCGGCCCCAGTGCCCCCAACACCCCATCACCCCTGTACCCCTGGCTCCTGGGCTCCAGAGACATGGTAGTAACAAGGTACAAATAGCTGAGGTGATATTTGATGGGGTTTACTTGCTTTTGTGACAAAAGTGGTGATGTCTTCTTGTCTCAGGGGTGCTCCTGGCAGCCAGCTGTGGCGGAGGTGGTGGAGGCAGGTCCAGTCCGTCTTTAGAGGTTCAGCTCCCAGTTCAGGGTGGCTGGCTCTTTCTTGGCTCACCAGGAGGGTTCCCCGCTCCTTGGCCAGCTCTCCGCACCCTGCACCGGCTGCTGCAGCGCTGTCCCGACACACAAGTCTGTCCCTCATCAGTACCTGCTTTCCTGCTGAGGTGGGCTGCCCCAGCATTCTACTAGGCCTGGAGAGGGGAAAATAACAGTGTTTTGAAGTGACTTTTTTCCCATTCATGCATGAGTCACCTATTAGTGTGTGTGATTCACATTCCTATACATGTAAGTTTTGCCAATTATTAAAGCAAAGCTCAAACTGACATCTTTTATGGCACTGGTCTTCCCGGCCGCCCGCTGAGCAAGAGTATAGAAATCACATGGATCCATCACAAATATCCTCATGGATATGCCAGGACTTCCCTCAAATTCATAGGTTTCTAGGTCTAAAAGCCAAAAAAAAGTAAGGTAAGCTGGAGGTGTTGGATTGCTGGCCAAACCAGAGCTATCATGCTGAGAGGGTGGGTCCCTTCAGAAAGGATGTGACAGCAGGCGGTCTCCCTCCCTTAGGATTCAGAGTAATGTTGCACTGTGGCAAGGAACACAAAACACCTCTGTTTAAGGTAAGGTTGTGTTAAAACAGGCTGTAGACAAGATTTTCAAAGTTAGGCAGTCTTTCCATCCTTAACTCACTGTGGTTAGAACCGAAAAACAAACAGTAATGTTTGTTAAGGACGGGCTTGTGGATCATGGTGGAATATTTTTTTTTCCAACTTGCCAGTTTGTTGAACCTTTACTGTTACTAAAATATTTACTTTCTTCTGCACCTTTCTAAAGAAAATAGCATGACTTTAAAAGGCTTCTGTGTGATAGTTATACATCTAAGTTACTTATGAGCCTACCTGGAGTTCGTATTAATGCGTGGAATGTTTAAGGTAAGTATTTTCTGAAAGTTTATACCATATACTTAAATTCAAAAATGTTTTTTATTTATAGACCTCTGGGAAGAAACGGGGATTTCTACTGACAAAAAGCTTTCTTAATTATGTACAGTGGTTCAGCAAATAAATGAATGAACATTCACTTCTGAATCCTGCCTGATTAATTCTGCTCAAACATATTTAAATCACTTCTCCTTTTACCTTTTAATACTCTTTAGAACATGAGCCCTGAAAAAGTCCTGACAAATGAAATGGGATGATTTGTATTTCATCCTGCTGCTGCATTGCAGACCTGCTGCTCCTCTTCTGGTTCTGAGGCTTTGCTTTTCTCTTTCTATCCATCTGTTACCTTGATTTTTCTCTCCAGATTCCTGCTAACTGTTTATCTCAGCCTTGTGTTGATGTTATACATATTTTCTCCCTGTTTACTTTGTACCAGAGAATACTAATCCATTCTTCCTATTTTGGGGCCATATATTTGAGACTTTTGGCCTTCTATGCATTTCTGACCTACATGCAGCTTAATATAACACGAAACGGACTGTTGCAGATTTATTTAAGAGTTCTACTTCTGCTCTTGCAGGACAACTGTGAAGCACATGATAAGGTATTCTCTGTATCAGAGAGGTATCTCTGTATCTGGAGATATCTGTAGCTATCTCCCACCCATGGCAGGCTGACCAAAGGAACTGCAGTGACAAAAACACAAAGAAAAACATCCTGTGAAAAGGCAGGTCAGAAAGCCCAGGAATGATATGGTGAGCAAAGCCAGGGAGAAAAATCTGTCAGGGAATCTTAAGTAATCAGCTGGTCATGCAGTGACTGAATCACTGAGCCAGGCTGTCAAGTGAGGTAGACTGGCATCTTAACATCTAAGAAAAGGGCTGTAATATTGTATGTCCCTCTGTAATTAGCAAATTCTAGTTTGTGCATTAAGAAAGACAGGTGGTCAGTTGCTGATACTGCTCTATGAAAGACCTTCCCTGCTCCCTCCCAGCCTGCCCTTTAAATACCTGGTGCTGCTGTTTTCCAAGACTTAAAATGTGTCTATAATTCACTTAGGACAGCTCCCAGGGCCTCACAGTAGTGGTGTGACCCAAGTCAGACCTTCAACTGTTCCATGTTTTTTAACTACTATTTTTTGTGTTGGTGGTGTGAAAATATAATTATTTTTACATCAAAAGACTGCAGGGAGCTATCAAAACCATGGAGCTGTTGGAGAGTGCCTGCACCATATTAGTTGCTTTAGACCTACCACAAAAAGTGGTAGAAATGTCTCTCAAACTTTCAAACATAAATGAATAAAATGAAATTACTTAGAGTGCTGAACAGAAAAATACTGCATTTTACAGACTCCAAGGACCCCTCACAGTGATGAGCTGGGGGGAGGGAGGGAACAAATGTCTGATCTGGTTCTAGCAGAGCTGATGCAAACACATCTCTCTAGAAAATATGATGCCCAGTTTCTATGTATCAGGATGGATCTGGGTATCCCAAACCCTTCAGTTCCTTTGCAAAGTTCAGCTTGCTGGCGTCACACTGACCTGGGCTTGTGGTGACAATCTCGTGTGATGCATTTAGAGGCACCCACAATTCTCCTACCTGGCACCTTTCTCTCAATACAAGCAGTACAGCTGAAGGGTTATCCCATAAAAGTGGAACACAGCATCCCAAATGGGTAACTTCGAATGCCTTTCATGTTTTTAAGTCTGAAACACCTTACCAAAGATGTTGTGAAAGTTCTGGAATTGGGGGAAAAAGAACCACATATTTATTTTATTAATGAGAACATCAGGGATATAAAAGGAAGAATTAAAATGTTTTTGTAAGGATATAATTTCTCAATCCTTTGACATAAATCAGTCTCTGATTCACAGGCATAAGGGAAATCACTTTGTCTTCAAGGCAACTTATTTAGGACTTACAGAATTTCCAGCACTGCCACTAGAAGCTGCTGCTTCTCATTAACATGGGAGATAAATGTAGTCCTTGTCAATCCCTTATTACAATTTGATATCTCTGTATCCAATAAATAATTTTAAATTTTAGAGCCTTGCACCTGGACTAGAAACAGTACCATAGTACATTCACTTCTGCTCACCACCTTCATTCCCATGCCCAGAATTCATCTTGTCTCCCCTCATTCTTTAGTATTCTCAGTATCCCACCTTCCCTACAACCTCTATAGCTCTGGGTTCCCTCAGAGGAGGCAGCTCAGTTGTTCTGTAGAACACCAGGTACATGAAGCTCCTCCAGCACAAAGGGATTATTTAGATAATTCGGTTGCCAAGGTCTGCCAGTGCCAACTAAGTGCTAAAAAATTGAGATTTTCATGTAATATAGCAAAATCATGCATTTTCTCCATGAGACAACACTGGCACATCCTTGACACAAGGATGATGCCCCACGTCCTCCCTCAGAGGCAAAGGGAACAAAACAATATTTCTTAGCAGGGCAAAATGATACATCTTCTTGCAATCTTCCTCTTAGAAATGCCTGAACTATTTTTTAATTGACACTTCCTGTACTTTTGAGGAAAATAATCAGGCTGAGGTAAATGCCTAGGATGGAAAAGGTGGGTGAAGGATGCTGGCTCACCATCTCCTTCAATGTAAAGACTTAAGATCATTAAATCAAACAAGCAGATGCCAAGTTCAAAACAAACAAAAGAAGGCACTTCTTCACACAGGGTATAGTTAAGCTGGTGAACTATTTGCTACAGGCCAAAAGTGACTGGACAGTTTCATGGAAGGTAAAAAAACCCCTAACATTGGGAAATACTGTTTATAAAACCTGCACCTCTGGTTGAGGAATTAAGTGAGCTGCAAATCCCCTCAGGCGAGTGCAAGCACTGCCCCTGCTCACTGCATTCTCACCCACTTCCCCAGTCCCTTCCACTGGCTCCAGCCAGAGATGAGCTACTGTGGTGGATGGGCTTTGTCCTTGCATGATTGGCCTGTTCCACGCAGAAGTTTCAGCCCGGAGGGTTAAAATTTGGCCAAAGTACTCAGCTGAGATGGGAGGGACTGCCCTGCAATGGTAGGCAGAGCTACTTGGTAACAGGACCCGTAGACATGGTACTAGATGAGTCTGTAGCACAGGTATTTTGCATTGACATAATCTTTACTTTTCCATAACAGGGAAAAAAAAATCAGTGAGTTGTCTTTATGAGGGTACTAAGCTGATTGTGCATGTGTATTGTACCAGTCTGGTGAATGGTGAGTCACTATGTTCCTAAGGATTATGATAAATTGAATGGACTGTTCACAAGTTCAAGGGCAACCTTTCCACCTTCAACACAAAAGATCCTTGTGCCAGTTAACTTTTTATTTCAGTACAATATTTAGCTTAAAGAAGATGATCTTCTGTTGGGTAGTCCTGTGCTTCCAAGATTGCAAGATAAGTGAGATGGAGCTAGTGGTTTTTTTCTGACCTCTTTATTACAAATATACTCTATTTACACTCCCTTCTCTAAAATAAACCACACATCTCTAAATACACACACATGGAGACACACATATATGTATTTATAGGTAATTATATCCATTTCAGTTGTTTAATATCACAGAATGTTGTTCTCAAATTATTGTTCTCATATATTCTCCCCTATGTTTGCAAATATATTTTGTAATTTTAAATAACTCTTCCCTGCTCTAATTTCCCCCCACCAAAGCAGGAAACCAGAATTTCAGCAAAGCTTGCGCTCTTGGAATACCAAAAATAGTTTGCTCACAACAGTGGAAAGGGTGAAGGAAGTGAGAGGCCCTGCCAGTGGGCAAAGAAAACGCCAGCCCCAACAGCACGATGTCTTTACATAGCCAACCTTTTTTTTCCCTAATTTTTTTTTAGTAAAATGCATACAGTATTTATAGAATTAAAAACATTTCTATATAAGGGAACAGCAGCAAGAAGCTGGTTCTGGTGGAATTCCTACTCTAGCAAAGAACCCCTTCCAAAGAGGCTGATAGCCCTGGGCAGAAGTCTGGGCAGGATACTTGTGAGGGCAGGTTCCTGTGTCAGCACCTAGAAAAGGGTGGAGACAAAAACAGATAGGATGGGTTAAACAAGAGAGAGGAAAGAGAAAAAAAAAAGTAATTAAAAAAATATACTAACAGGAAAAAAAAGGGAAGGGAATGAAAGGGTAAAGGAGAAGGAAAAAAAAAGAATTCAGAAAGAAGTAGTATCTTGTCTTGATAATTCTCACGTGGAATTACTGTACTAAAGGAAGGGATCTATTTACCTTTCCTACCACATCTTCAGTATTTTTTGGTGCCTGGTTTCTTTTGCTCTCAAGAAGATGGCCTCTTCAGCTCAGCCTTCAGCCAAACTGGTCCATGTCTGCAGCAAGGCAGTGATGATCTGATGAAGGCAACAGGGAAGGGAAAAAGAGGAGAATGAAGTGCTAGGGAGCACTAGCTGTGAGAAGGAGACTGCTTTTACCCAGCTTTGCCAGGCCTCCAGCACCAAAACAGAGACACACACACAAAGACACAGACACACACACAGACTTGTGTGCACAAACACGTGGATGCAGACACACACACAGCTTCAGTGCCTGTCCCCAGAGCTTCAGCCATCCTTCCTGAGAGGCCAGGGCCATCAGCTTGCTTTGTGCTGCTCTGCCACTTGCCTCTGAGCCTTGCTGCCCTCCTCACTGGCTGCAGCCACAACGCCTGCCTGTTGGGCCCTGACAGCACGCTTGGCTCCCGGGAAGAAGTATTCACACACGATGGCAGCTCAAGAGAAAAGTTGAAAAGGAATCAAAGCCATCTCTATTGAAATAAACATCTGCTCTGCGTTCAGTATCGTGGCAACAGGGCTCACGAAATGCACGGGCAGCCCTCCAAGGGCTCCTGGCACATCACAGCTATCAGTACCTGCTGAAAACAGGCCCATGGAGCGGTCACAGCACAGTGGGGAGCACAGACGGGGACACTCAGAACAGAAAACTTTGGTCAAAGCTAGAAATAACTCCATGGTTCCCTTGGAGGAATACAGCTCAGAGATCCACTGTCCCTGCAGTGATGCTGGCAGCTAGGAAGGAACGGTGGCACCATGGTTCCTTGCATGTGGCTGAGACGTGTGCTCATCACCCCAGCCCACAGTTTCTTCCCAGCTGCCCCAGTGCAGGCAGAGGAAGAAAGCAGTGGGCTGTGGCTGTGGAAAAGCATTTGTCCCTGGAAACCATTCAGGGAGATGTGTATTTGATGGCTCTCGTTTTACATTCAGTTCCCTGAGGAGTGGTCAGAATAGGCAGAGACCCTTTGCCTTTGCCTCTACTTACAAGTTCTGCCCGGAGAAACTGGGACATTAAATGCAAACCTCTGTTTAGCTTTCCATTCCCATATCCCTGCAGAGGCAGCACTGTGACACAACATTGAGCTGAGTCCAAACGAGGCAGTGACAGTCACAGGCAGTGCATCCAAGTGCTGCATTTCTCATGCTTATCCTCTGCTTTTAGTGATGGTGTCTTAGCAGGGAAAAGACCACAGCTTGGGCCATGGAGACTCACCTGAACCTCCAGCTGGAGCTTAGTAATGATGGCAAGAGTCTTTTTAATGAGTGAATTGTGCGTGGTTGAGCCAGGAATCAATATGAAGAGACAGTATGATAATACCATTTTACTGAGCAGAAATGCACTTGAAATGCAGGAATCTGATACCTTCCTGGGAGAGGCAACAGAGGTATCTTTGTCTCCAGTCCAATTTTCCCAAATTCCCCTCAGAGCACTAAGTGACAAACATGGCCTTCACTGAGAGCTTCAAAAGGAAATTGCTGTTTGCATAAAAGAAATACTCAGTTGGGCTGGTTGTTAAAAGGGAGCTTGAACAAAAGGAGAGAATGGAACAAATCTCTTGGAAAAATGTCCAAAAGCCACCGGATTGTGGGAAATGAGACTCAACATCTGTGTCCCAGTTGGGCTGTCACTCACGAACAGCAAGCACACAGCTTTGTGTGAACTGCTAGATGTCACAGATAGTGGCTCTTGGGTGAAGAAAATCAGGAGATGCTCAAGACTTCAGCAAGGACAGTAAGAAGGAGAGAGAGCAATCTGAGGCTGAGAGGAGGAGTTGAGAGCTTTGTCAGTTTTACAGCAAGACAGGGTAAAAGGATGACAGAGAGGAAAAGGAAACACAGGGCTAGCAGAAAATCCTGCTAGGTTTCCATCTGTGTTTGAATATGTAAATTGGGTGATCTGAAAATTTTCCTGGCTTCACAATTCTTGTTTCCAGGAAATGAACCCTCAAGCAATGCTGCAAACCAACCCAGCTGCCATCACAGCTGTGACTAGCCAGGGGGCAAATGGGGTGACGATAAGGTGAGAGTTCTTAGTCTCAGACCTGCAATCAGACTGGTACAGGCAGAGCCAGGCAGGTAAAATACATCTCTGGGCAAGGGCCAGGGTTTCTCTGGGTGAGTGGATGAGAGGAAGGCACCAGCATGGTGAGTGTGTGGATCTAAGTGCAGTGTGTTCAATCACAGAGTCTGCAGCAAGGAAGGGAAATTTCCACAACAGAGTCACTTTTCTGCCAACTAAGAGCAACCAAAGAGCAGATGACTCATGAGAACACATCTCCCCTGGCTGCTTTCGGAACTCTCCTCTATCTGGTCCAACTGCTACGTACACTTATCCCTTCTGCTGATGAGGAAGTCAGATGTAAACATGTGGATTGAGGCCAGCAAGGTTACTGGTGAGACTGTAAATGCCATGATGGTGACACTGTGACCTGTGCGCTAGAAGGCTGCATCTATAAAACACACAATGGGTGGTGAATCCTTCATGTGTGCTAGTGCTTGGCCACCTTTGCATCCAGGAAAGTGGGTGTATTTTCAGAGAAACATAAATAATCGTGACACCTAGTTAAATACCACCCTCTGCTACCAGGTGTTGAACAGCAGACTCAACCCAGGAAACTGCCACTACAAAGGTTAAAATAGAGGGAGGATATGAGTGAGAAAGGGATGAAGGGAAGAGGAAGCTTCTCAGACCCTATTACCTTTCACTGCTAACGAGCTGCTGAATGCTTGGGCCATTGGTTCCCCCTTGCTCAATGTGTGAATGAGAAACGATAGCAAAGTAACCTACCAGAAAGGGTGAAAGGATCCATCCCGAGGAGATGTGTCAAGAGTGTGCTCCAAAGCCTGATCTTCCTGCTGTGTTTGACGAGGCTGCCACGGAGCAAAATGTTTTCTAGACTGAGATACTAATGGGAGTCAGGGGATAAATGGGAGAAGAGGGAAACGAAGAAGTCAGTGCAGCAGAGGAGAGATGACCTTTCATAAGAGGGAAGTGAGGAAAGCTTGTTTATGCGCTGCTGTCAGGAAGTCCTGTGACTAACCTTATTTCACACACCGATTTTATGGACTAAAGTTGTATTTGTAGCAGGCAGGATAAAATGCATAACCAATCTGTGCAAAGGTGGGCTCACCCTTCCTTTGAAGGGTTACAGCACTCTGAAAGCTCTCCTGCTATGAGAGCATCCCACCAGAGTAAGGCTTTGCCTTTGCAGCAGAGACTGTTGCCTGGGGGCCTGGGAGCAGATTTTGTAACCCTAGGGAGGAAAAAACCACAGCAAAGCTGTGTATTCTTGCAAAAAAGAGCTGTTCTTTTTGCAATTCAGAGAGAGCAAATTTGACATGCTGTAGTTTTGCACTGTGCTGGTCTGATTGCTCCTGTGCAGCACAACAGGGCTCTTTCCATTTCCTCTCTCCTACACCTGTCCTCTCCTCTTTGCACTCAAAGAAAAGCAAGACTTTGTGTTTCTACAGCTTCAGTGACAACTTATGGATCATATGTGAAATGTAGAGATTGCACAGGAGTGTTCTCTAACAGAGCTTTCCACTTTCAACCCATACTACAATGTGGACAGAAGACCAGACGTGATCTGGAAGTTTGTGAGAGTCAAACAGGATGGATACGAAGCACAGCGTCACCACAAAATGCCTGTGTTCATGGCAGGGAAAGTTAAGGAGGATGCTGACAGATTTTTAGAAATATCAGGGGAGAAGAAAGGCTCAAGGGCAACAGTGCCAATGCTTCTGCATTGTAACAAAATAATTGTTAAGACTGTAACAAAATAATGCCTGACTGGGTTAAACATCAACTCACAGATAAGAGGAACAAGCCAGCCTCCTGAAAGGGTGAACTGTTTGGCTAGACCCTATAGGCACGTGCAGCAAAAGCAAACAAACAAACAAACAAACAAGTAAAGTGATTTATTATAAACAGGCTAAATAAGAGGGAATATGTTGCAGTGCCAGGAGGCACTAGCCTGGGCTGGAGGGTCCTGTGAGTAGAACAAGGTGCAAGTGGTGTCTCAGCTCTGTCACTGCTGTGTGCCCATGCTGCCTGCGCCTGTGCATCTGACAAGGGGGTGCTGACTGGCAGGGTGAGCCAGCACCCTCAAATGTCCCCCCTGCCCCACATCCAGCCACCAAGGAGAGAAAACCCTGCAAAGTGCTCTTCCTCCTCTGCCAGCTCCTGAGGCAAGATGGGTCACCAATCTGCAAGCGTAAGGTCAGAAAGGGCAAGTAACATACCCAGACTGGCCCAAAGTGGTGCCAGTCTGCAGAAGCTTGTGCTTCAGCTGATTCCCAGAGCCCATGATCTGCTCAGAGGCAGCACCAAGCCCTGAGAAACAACCCCAGCCACCAGATACTTGGCCTTATGCCCCTATGGATTAGGTAGGTGCCACCTGACCAGTTTATTATCCCACAAGCCTTCTCTGGCATGCCTTCCAGTGATGCAGTTTGGTGATCTATGACTGCTCAGAGGGATGTATTGCTGGCTGACTTGTCCCAACCCAATGAGCAGATTTTGAACAGCCTACTGTTGGCAAGTCATACTGCCACGGGGATGGACAACCACCATGGCTGTATGTTGAGCTGTAGTGCTTTCCTTCCCCTTCTCCCTGATGTATTGGGCAAAGGCAGTGGGGACCTGCTTTACTCTGATGTGTGGCTGTAGAGGGAGCAGAGACACAGCCAGCAGCAGTGGATGGCCCCTGGCAGAGATGCACACCATGGCACTGTACTGCAGGAACTGTGGGTTTGCAGTTGCCAGAGCGCTGGGCTCCCTCATGCCAAGTCCCAGTGGCCCCTGTGCCCAAATCCCTCCCCCACTTCTGTTGCTGGCACAGGCAGTGTCACCAAGACCTCATCACATCCAGGTTACAGGGAGCTCCTGCAGCCTTGTTTGTGTGGTTGCATTCACCTGCTGGCTAATTATAGCTGGGGTAGATTGAAGCCTCTCCTGGTGCCTCCCCACCTGGCACAGCATGTTTTGGTGAGCAGGTAAGGCCCTGGCAGTGCATCCTGCTTCCCACCCACCTTCCTGTTCCCACCACAGCTCTGCACAACCCTGACCATTCTGTGCTCTCACATCACAGCAGGGTCTGTGCAGAACCTCACCTGCAGCTGCCGTGCTTCCCCTGGATTTCCCCTGCACTCTGCACAGGGGTTTCTGCAGGTGGTTTCTGCAGGTGCTTTGCTGTGCTCCAGATGTGCCTGTATAAGTGGATCCCATTAAACCCACACACTTTTACTCTCAGGTCCAGCATCTTGCCTCCCTCCACCTGCCCATGCTGGTACTCCTGTGGCATGCAAGGGCCTGAATTTTGGAGCAATTTATTCCAACTGTTGTTCTGCATCAAAATGAAACTACAAAGCTCTCATACACACATGCAAATATTTGTGTACATGGCCTGAAGACCCTTCTTTACATTACCACGATAAACACCCTCATGTGACCTACAGCACAGCTTCCTCAGCCTTTTTGTCCCAGTTACTCCCCCAGTCTGGAATTTTTCCCCAGGAGGGACCTGAAGAGCAGGCCACAACACTGAAAGACCCCACATGGTTTCCCTGGGGTCCAACATAGGTGAACCTTTGCCCTGGGCTGGTTTTTGAGAGCTGCCTCCATGGGTGGCTGGTGCAGACCTGGATGCACATCTCCCTGTCAGGGACAGAGGTGACACCCAGCTGGTCCTTGGCTCAGTGCATGTCCCTGCTACATGCCAGTGGGGAGGGCTACAGCTTCTTTCTCTGCACGAATCCCTGAAACTCCCTGGGTGTTTAAGAGTGAGGGCCCTTGTCAGGAGCTCTATTCAACCTGCTCCTATTTTCTCACACCAGTAAGATGGCAGGGATGAGGAGGTGGATCGTCCCAATTGCTGCCAAGGCAAGAGCTCAGCACCTCCCACCTGCCTCCAAGTTTATACTGTGACTCCAACGTGGTAAAGGAAAATACAGTCTGGCAGCATGCCCATCCAGCAATCTGCAGGGTGGAGGAGGATGAGGACACGAGTCAAACTTATTGGGTCAGGTAAGGTGAAGAGGGGAGCCTCACCCTCTGGGTCAGCCCCCATCCAGGAAGCCATTTCCATGGACACCTGCCCTTCTCACTATAAAAGCCACTCTGAGGAATGGTGCCATGTCCCTGCTAAGGTCCCATTCCCTGGAAAACCACTCCACATTGGCCCTTCCTGCCCAAAAGTCTCCACTTTTCTCTGCTTTGGGGGATAAAGGAAAAGAGGGAAGGCGAGCAACAATGGATGTCCTTTCCCAGCAGTAACTCTCACCCCAGCTAGTGGGGAGAGGCAGCAAAACTGTGACCAGATCCCTCAGAGGCACTGAGCACCTGGTGAAGCAAGGCCTCTCCCTGGTTATTTGGTAGATAATATCACATAACACCTGCGCCGGCACCACCTTTGAAACCGATCTGTTTGCATTAAACAAAAATGAGAGAAAATAACCAAGTCAAGCCAAGGTGTTTGAGCACAAAAAGGAAGCTCAAGTCAATTAGCTTCCCTCTGATGCCTGAAGTGGATGGGGATTTGGGGGTGGAGGAGCGATAAAACAGCAGATTAGCTGACTTTCATGCATTTGCCAGTCTGGCCGGTTCTGCGGGATTTCTGGCTGCTGACATCACAGCTCCTCCGGGGACCAGCCATCCTACGGTAGTTTTCAGGAAATGCCAAAGAGGTGCTCATTAGTGGTTTGCTAATAGAATGGCACCCTCCTCTGTCATCCTAGGCTTTCAAGAAGGGCCTGGGCACTCCACTCTGCCTTCTGCCCTGAGGGACTTCCCAAGTGCTTTACTACTTCAGGCTGTCTGGGCAGAGCAGCCCCGAGTCCCTTTCCCATTTATTTGTCCCATTGCCCGTTTATTTGTCCCTCTTGATCTGGCAGGAGCATAAAGCATCTTTGTATCGTGTTGACAAATGTTCCTCCAGGCACCAGTACTGGATGGCCACAATCCCATGGGAAGGCAGTGGTGCTGAGGTAACCTGCTGACCGCAGAGGTGTGCAGCAGCAGAGGTGGCTTCAACCGTGCCACATGCTGCATGGCCACAGCACCCATCTTCTGCTACTGGGAGCCCTAAAGCAGAGTGTGGTGCGTTTTCAAACATCCCAGAGTGGCTGGTCACAGGTCACAGGCTGCTCAGTCCTCCTTCCTAGAAAACACAGAGACAGTTAAAGCAAGAAATCAGATTTTGTGGAAGTATCAGAGACTGGCTGTTCCCAGGGAGTAGGGGTCAAAGGTGACTGCAAGTGCCTTCTGTGCAAAAGGGAACATGAGATTTGCTGCTGACACTGGGTAACTATTGGGCAACACAGCCACGGGCAGCTCTCATCCACTGAATTTGCTTTAAAAAAATTTATATTTGAGGATATGGATGTTTAGGCGGCTCCTGGTAGGTTCACATCACAGGAGCCCAGGCTGCTCCCTTCCCACCCTTGGGCTACATTTTACACCTTGACCAAAACCCTTTCTGGTCCCTCCGGGTGCTTCTCGGTGTTTGGATCAAGGATTCTGCATCCACAGAGGAGAAGTAGGAAGAGCAGGAGGACTCACACAACAGCAGGAGGTTGGTGGGAGGCTGCAGTTCAGGGACATTCTCAGATGGGAGGTCCCTGTGCTCTGAGAAGTTCTTGGAGCTGTTAATCCCCCACAAGCAGACATCCCTCAGTTAATTCAAACAGCGGGAGGGATGTGCTCCCTCTGCTCACCCGCTAAGCCAGGTGCCCAGCGTTGGCCCGAGTGACCCTGGAATATGCATGCACTCCTCGGAGCACACCTGCATCCCCCCGAGCAGCCTTGCACGCCCATGAGCTCACCTGCACACCCAGCCCTGCCTGTGCTGCTGACGGTGGGGCCACAGGATGCCCGGGCGTGAATGGGGTGGGGGGCTAAATGTGCACTTGGGGGGCCAGGGCACCTACAGGGGTGGCCAGGTGGGCACGAAGGGGTCCTGGATAAGCCCAGGGGGTGCACAGCGCAGCCTGTGCTGGAGGTGACGGGTTGGGAAGGGACGAAGGACCCGGGCAGAAGCGTTTGCGGGAGCCTCCTGCCACCCAGTGTCGGCTCCAGCCAGCGCCGCTCTCCGGGGCTCCCCCTGCCCGGGGCTGGCGGGGGCTCTGCAGCCAAACAGCTTTCGGAACATCAGTTTAACAAAAGCAAAACCCAGATCAACTCTCCCACCCCTTATAAAAACGCCAGAAAATCAAATAGGTCCCCAAGACACACTCTTCTTCCAAAACCGCTCAAAACCCAAGCAAACCCGCGGCCATAGGAGCATCCCGAAGGTGTGCAGGAACACGTCCCCGCGGATGACACCAGCTCCATCCCCCTACGCTGGCC
This sequence comes from Drymodes brunneopygia, assembly GCA_013400955.1. NCBI lineage: Eukaryota > Metazoa > Chordata > Aves > Passeriformes > Petroicidae > Drymodes > Drymodes brunneopygia. The sequence goes on along the minus strand of VZTZ01022849.1, from coordinate 1,770,078 downwards.
GTGCCATCTGGTCTCAGGGCTGATGACAGTGTCACCCCCAGGCCTGTCCGGTCGCACTCAGGTCATTAATCACCTTTGCACTCAAATGTGACATTTCCTCTTGTGCAAAGCTGGTTTGATGGAAGTGCAGAGCACGGGCCGAGCGCTTCCCCTCCGCTCCAGAGTAACTTCCGCACCTTCTGGCGACTTTCGGCTGACTTGGTCAAGTCCCCATCAGCGGTCCTACCCGGTAACTTCTCCTTCCCGGGGACCGGGCCGGACCCGACCGCCCCGGGCGGGGCTTCCCCATCTGGAGCGGGCACCGAGCGGCGGAGCTCGGGCCGGGGAACCCGCACAGGAGGCGGCGGCAGCTGCCGGGGCCGGGCCGGGCGGATCCACAGCCGGTACGGCAGAGCCGGGCGGGGAAGCCCAGAGCGGGGAGAAAGCGGCTCCTCTGGAGGAGCGGGGCCGGCAGAGGGCGAGAGACAGCGGGGATGGGAGAGGGAGACCGGGACAGGGAGAGAGAGGAGGACGAGCAGAAGAGGTAACGGCCAGGACCGTTTGTCCCTTTCTGAGAGGGAAAATGTGTGCTAATGTCTTTACAAACAATTCGATGGGTGAAGGTGTGGGCCCGTACCGCTTGGCTCCTGAGACAGACAAGCGAGTCTGCACAAGCTTGAGTTTCTGCACAGGTTCAAGGGCGGAATATGCGGTAGGCGATTTGGGAAGGCTGTACCTTCCAAGTGCCTCAGCCAATGGGGAAAGGAAGAGGGCAACACGCGGCCGGGAGTTTGGGATAAAAGGGAGGCTGCGCTCGCCGAAATCTCGAGAGAGAAAAGCCCACGGGCATGTTCCCCAGTGGACTCTCTCCCTTTATTCGAATAAAGTCGCAGGACTCCTCTGTCTCCTTTTCGGACATAAACCTGTGGCGTTTGTGGATTCATTTCCCTGCCATCCCCTTTCCTGTTGGTCCGTTTATTGTTCGCCCCCGCGCAGCCCGAGGGCAGCACCGGCCGCTCCGCTCCGCTCCTGGGTCCCAGGGTGATGGGGCACTAACACAGGCTCCCCAGAGAAGCGGTGCAGCTCCATCCCCGGCATGCTCCAAGGGCAGGTTGGATGTGCCTTTGAGCAGTCTGGTCTAAGTGTAAGATGTCCCTGTCCCTGGCCGGGGGATTGCAGCAAGGTGATCTTTAAGGTTCCTTCCAACCCCAACCTGAAATTCGGTGATTTTGCACATGGACCTCTTTTGCTGGAAGGACAATCAATCTGCAAGGACACAGTGAACCCAAAGTCCGTACATACTGTACCAAAGAATTAAACTCCTCACTGTGAAGGCTGGGGGCTGTGGCAGCTGCTGGGGGGTGACATGAGAGGGGCTGCTCTGATGGCGTTGGGACTGCGGGGAGTGCTCAGGGGGAGCAGTGTGGAGGCTGTGCTGTGATGGCCCTTGGGGACCAGTGGGGAAATTGGAAAGCTGAGAGATCTAGTGGAGTTGGTCAATTGTGAATCATTGTACTAAGTAAACTTATAAGCAGTTTATTTTCAGCATAGTAAAAAAAAAAAGTTAAATATAGTACCATAAAATTTGAATTCAGTTACTGGTTTTTTTTCTTTGTGTTTGAGCTGAAATTACAGGTGTAATGTATTGTAGAGTTTCAAAAATGGGAGATAAACACAAATCACTATGTGCAATTATTCACTGACTTGGCACTTGGACCAGGGATATTTTTTTTTACAGCATTCATGATTTCTGTAGTCAGTGCAAGGCATCATTATCCCATTTCCACAGCAGCTGTGAATGCCCTGGAAATTCTTTCTGCATTACCTTTCTGAGCTATAAATCAACATTCTCTTTTAATTTACAAGTACTGTGAGATATTCTGAATGCTTGTGAGTATTTTCTAATGTCTTTACTATTTAGTGAGAAGTTCTCTGTGCTCACTTCAGTGTCATGGCATTTCAAGGTGGGAGCACTACTATTGTTTACAGGAAGTGAATGTTTTTGAGGATTGCAGTTGTAGTCATTTTGGCTTCTTTTTCAGAGCTGTTAAACCTAGAATGCATGCCTGATGACACAGATTAAGGACATGTTAGAGAGAGTTTCGTTCCAGTGCCCACTATATGCCTGTTTAGAACATAAGTAATATATATATATATATACATTTAAAAAAAAATTGACAACTAAGCCATGTGCTAGAAAGATGCTTTCAGGAAGGGAATCCCATCACATGGACAGAGAAGAACTTGCAGTAGCTATGCTAATCTCTGAAGTAATTTTTATAAAATTAGAAATAAAAAAGGTTAGGAATGGTCTTTATCCATGTCATTGTTGAATCAGTCTGGTCTACATAAATAAATGTTACGTTAGTGCCAGAAATTGCTGTAGTCTGTGTTCGTTTGGTGCAGCTTTGTCACCCTCTAGTGCTCGTATACAAAAAGTTGGTGAGCCTGCTGTTACTGTCTGTAAATTTTTAGCTGTATGGATTGGTTCAGGGTTTTTTAAGGAAGAAGAAGTTTTAGAAAAGAAGCTGATTGCTGGCCAGTCATTTGCCAGCAGTAACACAAGAAATTTTTAACTGATGTGGGATCTAAACCAGGAACACCTGATTCCTATACTTCAGTTTTAGTCTCTGAACCAGTTTTTCATCATGATATAACTCCTTGAATTGAGTTTCTCAAACTTGATACACTAAGTACTGAAGAAACAATGAGTTTTTTTGTGGTACATCTTTTTTTTTGAGAAACACACAAGAAAGATGGGATTTCTTCTTTCTTTAATTGTATGCTTTATAGTAGTTTTGATAACAGTTTTCCTTTGTTTAATTTAATTTAAGATGTCCAGTTTCATTATTAATTATGTCTTTATTAGGATATTAGTTGCAGTGAACTTCAGGTTGTTCCCCAGCAAATAGAAAAATTGCAGTGGTTTAGAGAATTAAGCATAAGAAGAAATAATCTCCATCTGCAGCCAGATGGCAAGTTACTAGTCATCATTAGTTTGATGCAAGAAATGAGGAAAACTGTTAAAAAAGAATGGATTCTTTGTTCTAGTTGCTTCCCATCAGTCAGGACGAGATTTCCCAGCTGGTTGAGCTGAGCCCTGGAAAGCAGTTGCTGCAGTGGTTCTCCAAAGCAGCTCTAAGAGAGGGGTCAGTACTGAGACATTTTTTGTGCAACCTGCTGGTGGTGACAAACCTTCAGTTTTACCAGCCTTAGCCTGGTTGTGGCTCTGCTTCCAAAAGCAGCTGGGAGAGATGGATGACTTGAACAGTGCATATATTGCTAGGAAACTATTTGCAGGACAGGCCAGTTTTAATGGCAAGTAAGTAAGTTAAAATCTGGGCAGGTGATAAAAATAAACCTTAAAACTTATACAGCGACGTGAGCAGGGCAAAGTAAAGTGACCCTGTAGAGATCACTGTGCCAGCAGGAAACCCCAAATGACCTTAGTTTACGCTGCTTCTAGCAATCAGTGTGTGTGCCTCCATTTCTGGGCATGAAAGTGTCAGTCCCAGGAAGAAAAAAAAAACAAGGGTATTATAGCTTTGCTCAGGTTTCTTTTTGGTCATTGACTCTTTCTTGTGTGGACAGGTACATTGCCTGGTCCAAGTCCTAAAGTGTGAAGCACATCAGAGGTCCCCTCAGCAGTGTCTGTCCTCCTGCAGTTCCTTACACAGGGTGCTGCAGGCTCCAGCCTGTTTATTTCTGTGGGACAGCCACCATCACTCCCTACCCACTAACTGAGGTGCTCAACCCCTTGGTTTGTTAAGTGGAAGCTACTGTAGAATTATGCCTCCCAGCAACTTCTTATTACTCTCTTAATACCCAGCCACACTCAATACCTGAGTCATGCCAGTCTTTATTTTCAGGAATAACCACACTCCCTGCACATGCGTGCTCAGTTTAGGGCTCTCTATTTACGCCTCCAGGACAAAGCCACTCAATGTGCCATCATGTTCACCACTTTGGTGGGGTTTTTTTAAAGCTTGCTGAGCACACGTGACCTGCTAATTGAATGGATTTTCATCAGTGCAGAAAATAACAACCACCTCTCACAGAGGCTCATCTACCCACTGGATTTCCACTTTCTACACCAAGCCAGTCTAATAGTAGCAACACTGGGAACAAAGCCCTGAGGATTACTTTAGTGATGAACACATACATCCCTTCCCATCTCCCAAGTCTTAAACATAACTCAAAAAGTTATTTTCAAAGGAAAATATTTCAGACTTTTATTTTTAATGTGTTATTGAGCAGAGACAAGGCCTAAACATTTGAACATGAAAAAGGGAAAGCCACGAATTAAAAAGAAAAGGGATTTTACACTAAAGAACATGAGCAATCTGCCACATGGCTGTCACAGTACTGGGAATCAGTGTCTCTGGTATGGGGTATCCACTAGCAAGTGAAAAGTGTGTCTCTGAGCCACAGCCCCCTGACAAGTCACCAACAGTCTCTTTTTTGACTTCACTGGACCTTGGAAAATGCTCTGGGTGAAGGGTGAATAGTGGTGAATTTTAACATGCCTCCTCTAAATGGCAATAGTAAGGTGAGATGACACAGAATTTGTTTTTATGGAAATAGTTTAAAATCTTTTAGGAACACATTTAGTAAAGATATTTTTTTGTAAAGCCCCACAGGAGCTGATTCAGTAAAACTGTGCCAAGTCTGAAGCTTATAAAAGCAACTGAAAAAATGCTATTCCATATGTGTGTGTGCCTGTACTCACCTGTGCATACAAATCCTGTGCACAGACATATAAAAGATGGTGTCTGTAAAATTTTTATGTAGATGGTTCTTTGAGGAGATCAAAGATCATAAAATTCAGCAGATTTCTATATGACATTTGGGAACAGCTGTGCCTTCCTTATTCCTCCACCTCTTGAGCTGATACCTGGTGATTTAAAGGGCTCACTCTACCAAATGTGGCAGCTGCTCCTCTCTTATGACCAGGAACAGTATTCCTGAATTGACTCCAATTTTATTGTTGTTGTCCAAGCCCTCAGTAAAACAGTTATGTCCTACAAAAATAAACTCCTATTTTAGCGTCCTTCAAAACTTGATTTATGATTACGGTGTTGCAAATTGGTATTTGCAATGATATAAGAATATTTATATAAATAGTGATGCAAGAATCATTTTAATTTATTTCAGAAAAGGAAGTTATTTTTTCATAATATTAAATTATTTGTCTTTCCAATGTCTCGCTAACATTCTTATTCTGTGTAAGACTGACAAACACATAATTTGATTTGCAATAATATAGAAGAGAAAAGCCTTCCACCATCCTGATTCTTTATAAAGGCAGGAACACTCACATCAGGAAACCTGTCAATCTGAGCTCACATTGCTGTGAATTAACTGTGAAATGGGAAAAGCCTTTTGATACAGATACACAAGTGATTTGAGCATCCATGAGCGAACCCCACAGCAACCTGGAACAACTCCAAGTGCCCACGTTCTAGCATTTGACAAGTGAAGAGTGGACCATAATTTTTATTTATTTGTTTGCTTGTTTATGTATTTATTTTTAGCGTGACATATCCTGACTTACTACCTGTACTGATGAGGGCACCAGGGCATGCCTGCAGGAGGCATCTCCCAAAAAGCATCTTGGGGTGCTTCACTTCTGGAAGTGCTGGCTGGGAAAATGCACAGAAATGCAGTGCAGTTCACGGGCTCTGTGGGGCCAGCAGTTGTTTTCTTTGTAAATGATGCTCCTTCACTGCAGAAGAACAGGCGTGCAAATGTCCCTCTCTTGACAAACACTGAATTTGGCAAACTGTTTCTTTTTGGGTAGACATGGTCTCACTGTGTTTAATGGCCCTTTTTAAAAATTCCTGCTTCTGTCCCCTTAAGTTTATTTTTCCCTGTCTTGTTCCCTTCAGCCACCACCCTGGGCTTGCCCCTCTCTCCTGCCTGCTTGCCAGCCCAGTCTCTGGTAGGTCACCAAGCCCTGCAGCTCAGTTCTCCTGCACCCTTGGGGAGGGCATCTCCTCTGCAGCAAGAGACTCAGCTTGGCTCCCTACTCTGGGTCTCCCATCAGGGCAATGCAAAAAGCAGCCCTGACTAGAAAACGGTGCCCCTGTCAGTCTGTCCCTGCTAGAGAGGCTCTGCCAGCAGTGCCCTCAGGCAGGGCTCAGCCAGCACAAATCACTAATGACACAGCCATCAGCCTCCACGGGAACCCCGCGTCACCAGCTGGGGACCAAGGCTGCTTTCTGACTCCCTGTGCCTCCAAAATGCAGTATTATCAGTGAATATTCTTTTCTTTAAGCCCCTGGCAATTTATAGACCAGTGCTGTGCTCTCCCTTGCTCAGCTCTGTTCTAGAAGAGCCTCTGTGGATCTCCCTGAGCACTGCCTGGAAGCTGATCCAGCCCTCTCCTCACCTTTGCAGCTCTGCTGGCTCTGCCTGAGACGGCAGGGCTGAAGCAGACACGATATTTGAGACAGATTTATAGGGAGGCTCTGCTTTGTTTTCTGTTCCTCTCCTAACAATTCCTAGCATTCCAGTTGCTTTTTAACCCAGAATAGCCACTTGGAGTAGGAAGTGGAAAGGCACAGTTCTATTGGTTTCATGCAACAAGTTTCCAGGGAACATTTTCTGCAGAAGCCAGTCCTGCAGTCCCATTGCTGGGAGAGAGGACTCCTGGGAAGGCTGGCTGCAAGAGGATGTGCCCAAGGGTCCCCTTCCCCAGCTAAAATGACATTTGGTATTTTCTCAGCTTTTTGTGGGATGTCTGGTTTGATGCTAAAAGCCACCTTTAATGAGCCTCACAGATGGGAGAGAAGGCCAGTGTTCCCTCTAAATTTCTCTGTTTGTCGATTCTGGATGATTTTAGCATCATATGACCAGCAGAAGAAGTACATCAGGTTACTCCCCAGAATTTTGGGGCACTTGTGTTGCCAGACTAGCACAGGGCAGGATCCCAAATGGTGCCCCTGGGGCAGTGTGGCAGAAGGGGCTGCAGGAATTACAGGTGTGGTTTGGAGCAGACCCATCAGTGATCTCCATCCTGGAACCAAAGCAGCAGCCAAGGAATCCCTCCCAGGGGCTGGTGTTCTGTCCCACATTGAAGGGGGATCCTGGTGCTGGTGTTTGTCAGAGCCAGGCAGGGCAGGAACTTGTGGCCCAGAAGGTGCAGGGGGAAGTGTCAGTGGAGCCTGCTGTCAGCAGCAGGAGTTGTTAGTTTTTCAGGGTCCTTGGAGGCATCCAGACAGCCACAAACCACAGGCATGTGTTAAACAGAAACCTGAGACCCAAACAGCATCTCAGGCACTGCAGTTCCCTCTGGAGCTGGGATAGGCTGAGCTACAAGGAGAGTCTTTTCCAGGTAGCAACCCAGTAGAACAGAGCCACAAGAGGCTGAGAAGAGACCAGCAAACCCCCAGACTGAAATGTGAGGGGTGGCCCAAACTGGGCTCCAGGCAGCAGAGCAGCCTGGAGAGGGGACACAGGCCGTGGCAGGCCAAATGGTGCTTTATCAAGTATCTCATTTCCAGGCATCTCTTACAATTTCTAAACAAATCAGAGGCCTACCTCAGCACAGTGCTGGGTGAGAAGGGGATGTAGGAAAGGGCTGCAAGCCCAAAGGATTTGCCACCATTTCCCAGAGGTCCAGAACAACAAACAGCACTCCCCCAGACAGCACCAGGCAATACCAGCCCCTCCAGCTGAGGCATTGCCATGGGCAGGATGCCCCACTTCCAGGGCCAGCCCTGCTCCAAAACTGCATTATCTTTGTCAGGAACCAGTGCCCTGCACTAAATTCAGAGGCTTTGTACCCTGGAGAAGGGATATTCTCTTCTAGAACTCAGCTAATGGGCCTTGATCTTCCATGTGCAAGACAGTTTTGTTTTTCCCCATTGCAAGTTTCATCTGCTGATGTTTTATTCCCACTGCTCATCTGGATCAACTCTGGACACTTTTTATAGGCAACATTACATAAGGTGCTAACACGTGGAGGCAAGAGGAGCAGAAAAGCCAGATTTGGAGAATGTTCAAGACGTGAAGTTTAGGATTTAGTACTAAGCCATGTTCTAAAGCAGATCCTTCCTAGTTGTGTCAGGTCTACTGCCAGCTCTTATGATTATACTGGAAGTCCCAAGATGTTTAATGGTGCAGTTAAAACCCCAGCTCCTGGAGGCAGGTCAGGAGGTGAAAAATCTCAACTTTCCTGTATTAAAAAGTCAATTTGCAATGCTGTGGCTGTGCAATAAAGACTGTGACCTAAGAGTAACTTAAAAGCTTGGGTGCCAGATGCCAAAAGCCCAAGAATCTCAGTGTCACTGCCAGCATTTGGAGACTTTTGTCCCTACATCCCCTGTTTCAGCAGCACTTTGTTGCACTGCAGAAATATCCCCAGCTTGTTGCAGAGGCACATGGGTCTGAGCAACATGAGATTTGCTCTTTCCACAGGCCATGACTGGAGAAGACACCAGGCTGAAACTATTAACCCTCCTCTTGCTGGGCTCCAGGAGGAAGATGTCAGGGTAGGGGCTCCCCACCTCATGCCATCAGATGATCAATGGCACTGTCACTCTCCAGATACCCATCCCTGGAGGCTGAGGATGTCCCTCACCCTCACCATGGATTGAAGAGGTGTAGTATTGAAGATGGAATGTGGTGACTGGCAGAAATCTCAAGGGGAACCCACGATAGATTCCAAAGCAAAGGCAGGTGCTGAGGAGAGAGGGAGGGAAGGAGAAAGAGAAGCTGCTTTATGTTGTCTGTGAGTTATTTGCAGTTGGTAATGTCAGCCTCAGCTGCTCCAGGAACAGAACTTTTGTCATTCTTGCCAGGAGTGTTGATAAACCTCGTGGGGCCCCCTGTGTTACTGACAGTGGCAGGAGCTGTGTGCATTCCATCCTCCCATTGACTGTCTTTGGAGAAATAAGGGGCTGCCAAAGCCAAGGCATTTGGCAACCCACAGGCACAGAACTGGGGCATTCAGCTTCTTCTGCTGGGGAGTATCCAGCATGCCCTGCTCTGAACACCCTTTTTAGCTTCAGTTTTCCAGCCCAAAGGATTTTGTGGCCATCTCTGCCCGTCCCTGAGGCAGCCTTGTCCTCTGCTGGAATGGCTTTCCCCTCCCCACTGCCCTGTGTCCCCCAGGAGTGTCTGTTTGCAGAAGTCCCTTCTCAGTCTGCATTTTGCTGAGCATTTGCAGTGGCCTCTTCCATGACAGTTCTCCAAGCCCTGTTAAAAGCCCTTCTTCAAACCCACAAATGGAAAATTCCTGATCTTAACATCCCATTCTCAAAGGCACCGTAGCTGAATCAGTTGCCTTACCCATGAGACAGGAGAAAGGCTATTGGTGTAGATGGACAACCCTAATTTGAATTTTTCAGACCTTCATGCAACTCCCTACTCCCTTCAGGATCACAGCACAGAGCACAGCTCTGCTGGGAGCACAACCACATAGTGCCACCAGTCAAGGCAGCAGTATTTGATACCAGCCCCTTTTGCACCTCCCTGAGTCAGCCTTGCCAAGGGGGAATGTGCAGGAGCTCATGGATTTCACAGCTCCTCTGGGTCTGCAGAGAGCCTGCATCCTAAATACAGATTTTCCCCCTTCCCTAGACCTGGCACAATGATTCATCTGTGCATTTGCTTAAAGGATTTCACTGTCAACCAATCCAAGGTTTCTTTGTTGACCACAGTTAATTTTGGTATGCAGAGAATGCCTGGGTAAGGACAGGGATCTAAGCTGCATTTTCAGTGTCTGTGAGCTGCCTGCTGTATATTAACAACAGACTAAACAGCTCTCACCAGCTGAGGCTCAGTTTCCATCATTGCAGTTTTGTAGTTATAACACTTCCATGATCTGAAAAATAACTTGTGAAAAACCTCACCTGAGGCAGGACTGAGCTGAAACATCTTTAGAGGTCTGGTCTATGGATATGGGGGATCCTGTGGATTTCTTAGCCTGCATGGACTGAAGCTTGAGAAGAAAATATGGTCTGACTTGTGACCAGCCTTGGCTGTAGGATACGTGGCATTGCTGAAGATTTTCTCCCTGTAGGAAAGACTGAGGCCAAATATCTTTATTTGCATATTAGTGGTGATGGAAGTTGCTTGTGTGCAATGAAAAGAGAGCACAGTCCAAACAGCTAGGGACTGATTTACTATTTTTTTACATAAGGCTATAAATTGTCCAGAACTTGCTCTTTTTTTCTGAGAAACTGCTGTCATTAGCAAAAAATGTGACTAATTCCACCTCGACACAAGAAAGACACAAGGGAGGCAGATTCCTCAGAGATCTCAGTTCTTAGAGGAGAAAACAGGCTTTTTTAAGGGTTCATCAGCCCTACACCATGGGAAAAAGCATTTTTTCTTTTGCTGATAGTGATGAAAAGGGGAAGGATCATTGGGAAAGTGCCTTGCTTGGATCTTGCCATCAAACAGCTGAGAAGGGCTGGGGAAGGTGGAGAGACTGCAGGAGGAAGGGAAAAAGAGACAAAACCCTGTTGGAGCTGCAGAGTTGGTTTTTTTTTTTTTTCCTCAAGGCACAAAGATTGCCTCTGTTTTGTGTCTGTGCTCCCTGATCACCTCCTTCCAGGCTAGGAAACCCTGGCAGCAGAAAGGAAGCTGGTGAGGCAGAGGCACTTGGCACCCTCCATGGCCATGAAGTGCTGGAGGGTGCATCTGAGTGTTAGCAAGCACCAAAGACACCCTTGTTGTTGGGGATCCCCAGCCCTGCCCAGGCGTTTGGATGACCCTGCTTGCTGCAGCTTGTGCCTGCCAGCCCTGCTAAGCAAACCCAGTGGGGAAAAAAAGGAGCATTTTGGGCTGTGTTTCTACAGCAGTCCAGAAACACCAACAGGCCCAGGTACAGCTACACCTGGGCTGGTTCTGGAGATGCCCAGGATTTTACAATGGGTCTGACATTGCATTTAGAAGCACTTTGATCCATCCTGTTGAGTGTGCCTGGTCATGGATCTATGATGCAAATGAACACTACAGCAGTTCTGAAGGGAAAAGGGACCTCTGTGTACTGCACACAAGATGTTCTGGTATTTAGATCAGCCCCAGCAGTCTTCATTAAAATAGACACTAACTGCAGAAGGTTGAAAGCAGGACGATAACAGAATGCAGCCACAAACAGAAGGAAAATGTAGCAATTTCCACCCAGCACCTAGCTTCAATGCAAGGTTTTATCTTCTAATGAGAGCCCCCAATTACATATTCCTACGTGTGGTTGCCTTTGCTTGAAAATAGGCTAGGTGGTATGGTGTATAGAGAAGTGCATTTTTATATTAATTTCAAATTACAAGCTGATTCCTTGCTGAGCTGCTCCCTTACTAGGGCCAGCCAGGAAAAAGTACTCAAAATGTCATGAATTGAGGCTGATATACTGGTGGGATAGGGCAGGGTTTCACCAGGCAGCTGCACAAAGCCCAGGAAGAGCCAAGACAGAGTTTTTCCTCTTTCTGAGCTGTCCTGCTGTGGTCTGTTAGAAGTGAGCTCTGCACAGGCTGTGCTGTGCACACAGACCAGAGTGCAGACAGCTGCTGGCTACAACTCACCTCCTTTGATGAGCTCCCCACCTTCTCCTTTGCTCTTGATCCCTCCTTGTGTTTGCTGTGAGGACCTTCACCTCTTGAGCTCCTGTGCAGCAGCTCCTCGTTCCTGGGCAGGGGGCAGTCCCTGTGCTTGCAGTGTCCTGACAAAGGCAGAATCAGGCTCATGGCATAAAGGCCCCTGGCTTCTGCCCACCTGGACTTGCCAGGACCGTGCTCCCCCAGTGTGATTGCTGCCACAGAGGGCTTTACTGTGCTGGAGCCATCACAGCCCAACTCCAGCCTGGATCCATGTGCAGAAAACCCTTGCTTAAGTCTCCAGGTCAGCACTCACTCCATCTCACCAGGTGTCTTTGGCATTTTTGCCTGGTTGCTGATTTATAGCTGGATAATTTCCTGCTCAGCTGGGCTGCTGAGGATTGTGGCTACCTCAGGGCCAGGGGCAGATCCTCTGTTATCTCAGCTGTGGGTGTCCTGCTCTGCTCAGCCACACACACTGGCACTTTCCAACCACAGAAATCTGGAGGGAGGTAGAGCCAAGACAGAGCCTGGAGCTCCTAAAAACCAGTTCCCAGTTATTCCCAATTCCCAAAGAGGTTTCCATCAGGGCTGGCTGGGTGATGGAAGGGCTGTGGGAGGTTATTTCATCCCAGACTACACCACTTGATAACTCACAATAAACTGCCAACAAAACACTGCTTTTCCTTGAATGCCCTCATTTGGTTCTCTGGACAGCAGCCATCACCTATGAATAAAATCCTTACAGAAGACAGCTTGAACCAGGAATGGGAATTCTGAGTTTCATTCCATTTTGGTCACAAACATTTTCAGATGTTCAGGTGAACTTTCCCCTTGCTCTTGAGGAGAAGCAGAAATGTTTTCATGAGAATGATGTGTTTTGTCAAGAAGCTCTCACTGCTGGGAATAAAGGAAGTAAACATTTCTATAGGGGTTATTTATTGCAAAGAAGTGTTCTGGCAAGATAGAGGATATTCAGACCTTTTTCAGATTCTTGTGTATACATTAAATCAAGCCCCAGAATCATTCAACAATTTATGGGTTCCTTTCCACATCCTATCAGTCTCTGCAGGTGCTATTTTAACAAGTCTCTCTTCCAAGAGCTGCTATTGTCTGCATCCATCTGTCCTCTCCCTCCAAATAACTGCTGGGAACTGTAAGCTGTAACTCTGGACACAGTGAAAGAAAATCTTTAAAAGGTTTTCAAAGAATAGTCAACAAATTATAGGAGTTAATGTGACCTGTTTGTCAGGGTCAGATGGGCTGAGAGGCCCTGCTCAGAGGTGCTGCATCATTTTGCAGCAGCAATGAATTTCACCCTGCCCAAACTAGGGTGAACATCTTGAGAAGCCCCAAAATGACTGATGATTCTGCCCACAGCCTTGTAAGCATTGTCTTTTCCACAATCCAGGCCCAAACAAGCACTGCTGAGTGGTGACTGGCACCTGGGCCAAGCTGCTGCACGGCCACACTGCAGTGAGGGGGCAGGGAAAGGACTGGGGGACACCACTTAGGGTAGGAAGGGAGTGACACAGCACATTTACAGCACCACAACCACCTGTCCCTGTGCCTGCAGCTCCTCAGGGCCACTTGGTACCTGATGCTGATGGATGAGGAGCACATTCAACTCCTGTGTCTCACAGCAGGTGAAGTGACACCCCTGGGGAGTCCATCCTCCATCCTGCCAGCAGCAGATCTGCCAAGGACTGTGCAGCTACAGATGAGCAGGTAAAAGGACACCTGCAGAACCTATTTTGGGCCAGAGACTTTAATTTCAGACTGGTTTTTGCTCTGCATTCCTTTAAGCCCCACAAAAGCTGTGATGACTCTCTGGTTTTCTACTAGCACTTGTGTTTTTTTTTAAAAAGACATTAAAATAGATCTGACCATAAGCCCAGATGTACAGACAACAAGAACTTTGCATGTGTCAGGGTTTCAGGAATAGATCTAATTTTTGTGTGATTTCAAACCACAGTTAAGCAAAGATGTTTCTGAATATCAACTGGTCAATGAAAGCTCTTTGCTTCAGTCTTGCTGAGTCAGATTAATCATCTTTACTAAGCTATAGAAATGCCTGATAAATTTTTTTCTCCCCCTCCCCCTCCTCTTCCCCCTCCCCCTCCTTTTTTTTTTAAACTCAGCATTCCCAGAAATTACTGGTTGCTTTTTAAAACAACTGACAAAGTAAAACCCACACAATACAAGAGCACTAAAAGATAGTTCCACGTGTTATTTTGCTCAATTTGCTTAAATCACATTAGCACTGTCAATGAATTTCTACTCCCTGCCCTAGAAAGTTACAACATCTCAGCCTTAGTGTTGTTCACTTGAGTTTTTTTTCTGTAAGATGGACTCCACTTTGAAACTGATTGTGCCCAGTGCTGCCCTTTGCTGGACTTTATGCTGCCTTTGCACTGAATGGTTTAACAAGTGTGTGTTAAATGTTATCATAAGAGCTGAATTGTAAAGTGGTGAAATCATCCGAAAGTGCAACAGGCCTTAGAGGCAGAGCACAGCTCATGTTCATTAGAGCAAGCTCAGTCACAAATATCCTCTTGATATTTGCCAAGAAAATCTGTTATTTTCCAGCAAACACAAAAAGCTGGAAGCAAAGGGTATTTTTCATTATTAGCTCCTGCCCTTTTTGTTGCATGTTCTCTGTTCCAACCAGGCAGTGCAGAGTGAAAACTCCACAGAAGAATTCAAGCAGACGGGTTGAAAATATTTTCCAGACTTTTAAAATATAAATACCCATTAAGGGCAGAGACCTCTCAGCTTCTGCAGAGGTCCAGGGCATTGGAGGCAGCAGGAGGGGTCCACTGGTGCTGCAGTGCTTGGGTGACCTGTTTCTGCCCAGACTTCCCCTACCACTCTTTTCCCAGAGCCACAGTCAGCTTTGCTGCTCGTTCTCATCTTGCTCAGGAGTGCAATTCACTGTGCAGGCAGGGCAAATACAGCTCCATGTGTCTTCCCAAATCATTGGTAATTTCTTTTCAAATAATTTTCTCTCTTCAGCTGCCACTGTGTGCTGTACTGGCAAATGCAATGCATCCATTCATGTTATCCTGATACACATGTCAGCAGATTTGGGAAAGCAAATTTGTTTCTTCTTTGCCAAAGCCAACCAATGCATGCCTGTGTTTTCCTTTCTACAGAGAAGAGTGGTTTGCTGGGATTTACCAACAGTTACTGAGCACGATTTCAGTCCCCATTCAAATTCTGTCTATTTTTGGATCTAGAATTTAATGGTAACATTTGGTCAGCTTTGAATGCCTGATTTTAGCTAGGACATTTCTTACGTTGTCAATTAGAAGCAGACCATTTCCCGTGACTACCCCCAAACCAACACGTTTTACATTACTCATATTGTATAATTTACTGTGTATCAAAGTCTGAAGTTCTACAATGTGTCCCTAACAGGCTACACAAAACTGCCCTTACATCGATATCTTAGCTACTACAGCTAGTTCAGAATAAACCCTGCAGCTCTCGGCACTGCACTGCTGGCAGACTCAGAGCTCTTCTCCTGCCCTCCCCTGCCAGCACAAGCTGCCCCCCTGAGTCAGAGCTGTCACCAGTGCTGTGAGAGCAAGGAAAGATCTGTCCCCAGGTGTGTCCTGGGAATGATCATCCAACAGCCCCGCTGCTCGTGCCTTGCACCAGCCCAAACCAGATCAGAGTCGCACACTCCCAAAATAGCACCCAGACAGACATCTGCTTTGCTCTGTAATGTGATGCACCCCAGGGACTAATTAGGCATTGTTCGGACACTAATTGCTTGGCAGCCCTGTTTGCCTTCAGATACCTTGTCACAGCAGTTGTTTGCCTTTATTTGTTACATCTGATCCATGGGAGGCAGCAGGGTAGCAGCCAGGTCTGCCGGGAGGTGTTTCACTGCCTCTGTAGCACCCGGGGCAGAAAATAATGCACAAGCTGCAGGTCTGTGAGTACAAAGCATTCCTCCTGGCTTGCCAAAGGCATTTGGGATCCATGGAGCTACAGATTAGGGCATGGGAAATGCCAGACAGGGCTCGGTCCCTCACCACAGGAAGGTGACATCGTTCAGGTGGAGGTGCAGAGTCACCCTCAGAGCCCATGGGCTGAGCACAGACAGCCTTGAAAGAACCTAACGTGGCATGAAAACAAGGAAACTCTGCATGAGTGGAGATACACAATATTAACTGCATCATTAGAGTGGAAACTTTGTTGAAAGCCAGTAAGTCTTCCTCTAAACAGGAAGACTGGAAAGGCTGAAATGCCAAATTCCTGTGGGAGAGGAACTGTAACCTTCCAAACCCTGCTGTCATCTCTGTGCAAACTGCATCTTGCAAAGCTTTGTGTTCCCAACACACGTGGATTGTCACGTTTGAGGTTTCAGGGGGCAGAGCAATCTGGGCTTTCTGCTCTGTCTTGTGACCAACACAGAACAAAGCAGGCTCAGGGCAGTGTTCAGGCTCCAGAGTGTGTTCTTGCTGAAGTCCTTGTCTCAAACAAGCTCATTAAGGATGGCTTCCCATTAAACCCAGGCACCCAATCCCTTGGGATCAGACAGGGCCTTCTGGGCAAGACCAAATAAAGACCACTGCTTGAATTCTAGACCAGCAGCTCCTCTAGGGAAGCAGCTCCATCTATGTACAGCCTCTTGGAGATTTTGGCTGTGCCATGTGTATCTCTATTAAAAGTATGTGTTTAGATCCACTTATCATTTTTCTGCTGCTGCAAACTACAGAATAAATTTTAGCTGACATGTGCTGCAGAAGCCAAACAGGAAAGGGTAAATTTCCTGTGGCAATTACTTCTAATCAGAGATTTATGCCAGCATCCTCGAGAATTATCTGAAATAATATTTTGAGGGACTTTAATGATCAGGACTGCATTGCTCAGAATATTTTCCTCAGGGAAATCAGAGTGTCTCATAGCAACAGACCTACCACCACTAATGGCCCAAACTTGCTGATGCCCTGCTCCTCCAAGACCTGCATCTGCCATCCAGCAACATTCACCTGGTGGAGAAAGGTTCACTGGGTCAGGCCTTGGAAGCAAATTGCTGGAACTGAATGGGATCAAGGAATTCAGGATAATAAATAAAAAATCCCAGAGGCTGTACGTTACACTGCATCAGGGATAGTTGAAGCTGGTTTATAATGTACACTATCTATTTCAAATAAATAATAATTCTTAGTGGGTTTGTCCCTTTCTTGGCTAAACAGTGAATAATTGGATGAAGTCCAAATATTGATCCAGAACATGGTTTGCTTCTATTGAACAAACAAAAACCATGTTTTGTTGGGAGGCCATGATTGAATTACCCTGTTACTTTTCTTACAAAATCTTTTTCCCCAGTCTTGGCTGGCATTTGTTTTCAAAAAGGAAGCTAAAGTGATTATTCTAAACAAAAGACTTGCTAAAGTTCATCTTAGTATAGAAGTTTGAGATTCAAATTTTGTTGCTGAAGTTTCTGGCCAAGCCAGGCTTACTAATCTTGAACAAAACTGTCACCTCCAGGTTTTTGTTTTGCTTTTTTTCCACTTGGGAATATGAAATTCTTCCACTTATCTGCACAGGGAAAAACAACCTTTTCCTTAGTTGGTAAAAATGTCTTTTCTGTGTGTAATGGTATTTTCCAACTCTGCCATCAGGAAAGATAGAATCACAAAATGGTTTATGTTGGAAGAGACCTTGAAGGTCCTCTAGTTGCAGTGCCCCTTCCATGGCTGGGACAAATTCCACTAGACCAGGTTGCTCAAAGCTCCATCCAGCCTGGCCTTGGGCACTTCCAGGGAGGCCATGGGCAGGAGTGGGGTAAGGGCAGAGCTGCAGGGACAGAGCTCAGCTGGCACCTGGGCTCCCACAGCAGTTTAACCAGTTAAGATTATACAAACACAGCTCTGCTCTGGAACTAGGTTTAGATGTTTCCAAGGCCAAGCCAGCCCTCCAGCAGTTATTCCTCATGTTTTTTTGTTTTTATACACATGAGATTTCTTAAAGAATAATCTCATCAAAGAATTGTTAGTGAAACCTCTCAGCCATAACATCCTAAAAGTGCAGGAAATTCTGGAATGGTAAACAATAACTATTTTCATAAAAACAGGCTGTATGTTATGCTCTCCCTCTGTCATTGACTACACGCCTCATCTACAAGGTCTCTCAACAGCCTCTGTGATGCTTTGTTGTTTGACAAGTACAGCCAAAGAAAGGCAAAAGCTGAGGAGCAAGTTCCTGGGCTATCCCAGTCCCACCAGCACGGCTGGGTGCCTGTGCTTGCTGGGATAGCACCAGTTTCTACAGGAGCACAACACACAACATCAACAACCTGGAAAGGAGCAGGGAATTGAGGCAGGAACTAGAAAAAGAAAGTCAACACCAGCCTGTTCTGCTTTATAATGAGGTGTCTGGGGATGCAAACGAGGAGCAAGTTTTATAACTGAGAGCCACAGGTAGTGCTTCAGTAACAACCAGCTCCTTGCAGCTCCTCCTTCTTTGTGCCATTGCTGCCTGCAATAAGGGACCCAGTGGGAAGCTCAGCTAAGGGCTGTTGTTGAGCTCTGGAGTTCTCCTCCCATCTGGACCCAGAGCTCCCTGCAAAGCTGGGGAGGCTGAGGAGCTGCTGATGAAAGGAGCTGACTGAAGGGCTCTGACCTGCACCTCGCATGGAGAGCAGGGTGGGTGGGTCAGAAATGCTCCTGCAGGTCTCTGTGTTGCCTTGGCTCTGATGCAAAGCACCTCTCCTGGCTTGCAAATGGCATCTGGGAGAGGTTCAGCTCCAAATAGAAGATGAAAGAACTGCTTTCAAAGAGGAAATGTGCAAATTAGAGTTGTAACTGGATTAGGCTGTGAGTACAACTTGCGTTTGGATTATTTATGTCCCATGTGCTTTGTCTTGATCATACTCATTACAGCAAGTACAGCCCAGGATTGTTTAAACTTGGAGTCAGGACAGCTGAACAGCAGCCTCTGGGCACTGGGGTCTTGTGGCTGCTGTGAGCAGGTTGGAGGGAGGTGGCAGTGGCTGTGGCTTTAGGCTTGCTTCTGAATCACACATGCTATTTCAGGATGATCACAGAACAAAAAGACACAAAGAAGTCACATTTTTGGGGTTTTTTTTGGTTATTTTTAATGCATCCTTGCCTGATGTGTTTTCCTGCTTCTTAGTGTCTCTACCTTGCTCTGAGTGGAAGATCCACAGAGACTCCCAGAGCTTTTTCCTGGCACTGTGACACAGAAAACAGATGGATGTTGCTCTGACCTGCAGGTGCATGACAGACCAGGCCCAGCCACAGACAGATACCTGTCCCTTCTTCCTCCAGAGCAGCTGCTGGCTGCATCTCTGCTGACAAGGATGGTGGAAGAGCAGCTGTTTGTTTGGAGCCTGTCCCTAGAGCTGCTCTAGGCACCAAGGGAAAATAACCAGTGGGTTTGACCCGTCCTGACTGAGGTGGACTCCTGTTAGGGGAGCTGAAGTGTTTATGGGCATATACCCTTTATTTATCCAGATGAAAATATTTGGACACATCTGGAAGCTTCTTGAGATCCTGCAGATCTGTGGAGTTACAGCAGGTAACTGTGTGTAGCCCTCAGCAAAAGCAAGTTAAAACTCACTGTGGTGCTTTGCTTGGCTGCTGATCTTGAACACGCACAGCTTGCTCCTGAGCCCTTTCATGGCTGCATGGCCACAATCAGCACTTTGGTTTCTGTTTGTTCAGGAGCCTGTGGGGAGGTCAGTGAGCACTGCCGTGTGCTCACCACCTCCCAGGGTAAACTCCTTGCCCACTGCTTTAAATAAAGTGATATTTGGATTGGGGGGGGATCATTTCGTTTTGTGGGGAAGCAGTTTGCACAGTAAACAAAGAGGAGAGAGAATAGGTTTAGACTTCATGGAAACTATAGATTACTGTTCTGCTGTCTTGCTGCTTGAAATGAGAGACTTTGGGGTTTTTTTACACAGCAGATTCAAATGTAGGCTCCTGAGTCTGTATTGGGATATTTACTCAAGTTCTGGGAGTACAGAATGCCCAGAATGTCCCAATGTTGTGAGACAGGATGTTTCTGGGGTGAGGAGAGGACCAAGGTGCTTGGTCTTTTTTTATGAATAGACTAACTATAAAAGAGAATTCTAACTCTTGGCTTGCTAGTTTTTGTAGCTAGAGTCTGGAAGCAGCTTCCTTTTCTGAGCTGACCTTGGAAAATGTGTTAGGAGTGATTTCTGCTTTCCATATCAGGAAATGTTATTTGCATCTTAGACTCTTTTTTTTCCCCTCCTTTTTAAAAAGAGCAGAAAAGAGGCTTTTCATGTGGCAACAAACTGCAAAGTAAGAGCTTTATTTCCTATTTTAAAACTAAACCACAATTTTTTATATCTGAACAGTCTTTTTCATGGTGGAGACACTGTGTCCAATTGGGTCTGTGTTAACCGTTCTAATTTGGTTAATTCAAGTCTGTGTAATGCATAACACTAATATGCTCTTTTTGTCTTGGCCATTGCACATACCAAGACTGAAAATGTTAAAATACTTCTGCATTTTTTCAGGGCTGGTCCCTCAGTGCTCTGGGAAGGTGTCTCAGGGATCAGTGGAAAGAAGCTGGCTGGCAGAGGAGCCAGTGCTCTTGGACTGGCACTCGGAGTTTGGAGCCTGAGCTGCCACATCAGCGATGGCAAGCCCAAGAGGAAAAGCTGCTGCTGTGGAGGCAGAGCAGGGACAGGAGGGTGTTGCTGAGCCTGAGGCTCAGGGTGATGGCTCTCAGGGAGGGCCATGGCTGTGACACACAGCTGAATATACCTTGAGCCATCTCCAGAGCACCCTCAGTTGGAGGAGCCCATGGGACCATGGCTGAGCCTGCCTGGCTCTGATCTGACAGCACTGCTGTGGATATCCCCACGTGGGGATGAGGAATAAACCATCAAGAGCTCCCTGTGCCACTTCCCAGCACACGTGGGAATGAGGAATAAACCATCAAGAGCTCCCTGTGCCACTTCTCAGCCCTGATGCTCCACAAGCTTCTGTGGGTGCTGGGCTAAAGTGGGATCATGTACCTGGCTACCTTCTTCTGGTCCCATGAATCCACTGTGAGGCCTGAACTGGCTCCAAGGGCAGCCAGACAGCAAAGTGCTGTCTTGTATTCCTTGGAGCACCATCATCCCACGTGCTGCTTCAGAAAACACAGTTTTAAGAAGCTGGATTCAATAAAGAAGAATCATATTAGCAAGATCTGAGAGAGTCACCAATTTCTAACATGGGCTCTATCTTTGCCAAGACAGAACATCAGCACAAATTAGTGTGTTTTAATAGAGAGATTTTTCAGATAATGTGGGTTGGAGAAGCAGCTCAGGGCTGTGTGGCAAAGGTCCTGCATCATTTTGCAGAGGGACATGAACTTTCTTTCTCCTGCTCGTGTAATTTCATCCCAGAATTGCTGTGTCACTATCACACAGGTTTTGGTCATCAGGCCCTAGGAACTCTGAATATGAAGAAAAATTCAGGTGACAACCATCTAAGAAAGGTTGCTGGCATAAATACTCTCTCTCTAGTAGACTAACAGTACTGACCTCCCTGTGATGACCTGGCTCCTAAGAAGCCCTTTTTGGGAAAAATCTGTCACCAGAGCTGCAGAATTCAGACAAGCACAGGAGATCTTCCTTGCTCTTTGAGGCATATGAAGAAAAGCCTCATTAATGTTAATAGTAATAAATTATTCAAGTCTTACTGCTATTTAAAGCCAAATAGATGGCATCACTCACATCTGGGAATTCTACACATGGCTGTATTCCAAGCAAAAATAAAGGATATGGGATGACATCTGTTGGAAGACAGATATGTGCTCTTTGCATTCTCACTGAGCATCTCCTGCATTCAGCCTGTCACTGCTGACTGTACTGCAGCATATTTTGTAGAAGGCCAACAGCCACTCTTTCTGTTGCTATTAATGTGATGGAAAAATTTACCTTCTGTCTGTCTTAATGATTATCTAGCTTCATTTCTAGCTATTTGCACCTTAATTTCAATGTTACCATTTTAGGTCAATTTTAAAAGTGCTTGTTGTTAAAAATGCATCCTCATGTAGGCAGACTGTGATGGAGCCACCCTCCTTTCTCCTCCTGGATAAACAGACTGCTCAGCTCCATGCTCTCATGCTGAAGGTATGTTTCTAGATTGCAAGCAATTTTTGTGGCTCTCCCTTGAACTTCTTCCAAGCATTGAGCATCCTGGAATATATTTACATCAGAATGGGAGGTGCTGAGTTTTGTTTGCCTGTTTTTCCCTCTTCCACTCCCTCGGCCAGTAGAGCCAACTTCTGCTTCATATGCACAAGTACGAGTCCTGCACGGATCTCAGGTTCAAGTCACCATGAATTATTTGTGTGAGAAAAGCTGCCTGTCAGTTGTATGCCTAGCAGGGAGTGATGTTGTTTTCCAAGGAGTTTCCACTGAAAAAGGGGAAGAGCATTTTAAAGCAGGACCTGAGGCTGGCAGTGAGGTTTCAAGCTGTGCCAGCACAAGGTCTGGGTTTGCGTCAGTCTAGACAGTGGCCACCACAGCTTGAGAGGGTGGCTGGGAAGTACCAGTGCCCTCAAAACCAGAGCAACTCACCAGCAGTCAACAGTGTGACTGAGTTTTGGTTGGTTTTCTTCTTCTTCTTTTTTTTTTTCTTGGTCCCCTTACCCAAGAAAAGAAAATATTTTGGAGCAATGAAAATCACACAGATCTAACAAATCACCTGCCTTGAGCACCATTTGTCAGCTCCTCCCTCTGTCATTTTCCTGCTTTACTGATGCTCTGTTCTCTGTGTGTGATGGATGGTCAGGGATGGGGTGAGCTCAGCTGCTCCAGTCTCAGCCCACCTGATGGCCGTGAGGAGGGAGCAATTGCCCCAGGCTGAATGGGGCTGATGACTCAATGTCCTCTGTTATTACATTCCCGAATTTCAGGAATTAGAAATGCTGATGGAGTAGTTTTTCAGTCTCCTTGTGCTGCTTTTTTGCATTGCTGCCTAGGACAGGCAGATGCAGAGGGTAAACTACAGACAGTTCTGGGTGTTTCCAACAGTCCATATTTTTGAGCCAAAGTGAAACTAGACAAGAGGTTGATAAGTTTTCAGAAAAAGGGCTCCACTTAGACAATAATAAAAAAAACCCCAATGTAGCTACTTGACAGCACATTTTAAAGGTTTCCATCTTATTAGTGAGAGGATGGCTGCACTGGCATCTGCAGGGTTAGTTAATACTGATCTTCCATTACTTTAAAATCTCATTTCATTTTACTTTTAAGCAAAAATCCATTGAAATTACTTGCAGTGGTAGTATGGTACCTTTCCTATAGCCTTTTCTGCAATAATCTCCGTCTTTGAGGACACTTCATTTGGTTTTAGGATGAGTTCCAGTATGATAACATTTCTTCCTTTGCATTGTCAAGGTTACAGAGATGAAACTTCAGGAATTCAGCAGTCTAATTTCAACCCTTGTCAGACTTGTTCATGGAGTAAATGAGGAGATTTTACTTCAGAGAAAGTCTTTGTAGGAGCAGGAAACTGTGAGCATGCAGTGATGGCCAGAGCTCTGAGTGACTGTAAATTCAAAACTCATATTCATCTTGCTGCACAACAATGATCTTTCCCCCCACTTGCAGAAATCAATTGTGAATTTGAATTAATTTTTGAATACAACCTGGATTTGTGAATAAAACTTAATGTCTGGCTGAATTTACAGCAGCAGAGCAGAATTAGGAAGGCAGCAAAATCTGAGGTGTAGGCAATGATGAACAATCCCTTGTACCTCCTTCTCTCTCTGCCTTAAAAGCTTTTCTGAGTGACGAGAAAAGTGCACAAAGACTTCTGCAAGGCAAAAAACTCTGTGATTCCAAAAATCTGGTAAGAACAGGAAGAACTGGAACACTTTCACGACAGTAAGCTAAACCAAGAAAGAAAGTTTGTATTGCAAAGAGCACTTCTTATAATGTACCTTTTTTTATTTTAATTCAACAGCATGACACAGTTTGTTCTGGGCCTATCAGTCAGAGAAGCACCCTTGATGGTTTCTGGTTGTTTCCAGTGATACAGGTGGATCCAGCAGCCACCATAGGCTGTATTTTCTTTATCTCCTGAGACACAACAACCTCCTTTATGGGAAATGCTCTTTACAGTAGACCATATTCCAGCAATCAAGATTTATGACATGTCCATAAAAGAAACATAAAAGAAGCTGGATGATGCTGTGATATATCCTGAAAATGTTTCCCTGGTGTAAACTGGTGCTGCTTCACTGCTTCAAGCAAAGTTTTTTTCTTTTACAATGGACAAATACAGAATTGGTTGTACTTGTAAAATACCAAGAGCCTCCAGACCTGATGGCATGGTTATATTTTGCACAACCAGCACTGAAACTCATCTTAAAAATTAAAAAAAGCCACACTAGATGAATAAACTGCTAGAAAAACGTGACACTTGGAGAAAATCTAGATGACTTGGTAACAGGTAAGGACTGTCTAAACTCATGGAAGGTCTTAGTTCTGCCTTCAGAGAATGACTGTGAATATTGTACAATGAATCTGGGATTTTCATTCAACTGGAATCTCTCCTACAGCATAAATTGATGGTGGATGAGCAATTGACCTGACCTAGTGCTGCAAAATGTTCACTGGAGATGATATGTTCAACTATGTGTCACCTTTCCTTGTCCCATTTGTGCAAACATTCGTGGGTGCAGGGCTTTGCCCACGATAATATCCACAGTGGCTGCAGCTCTGGCAAATCAGGGCACTTGTGAGACAGAAGGGACAGTGGTTATTCTGTGTCTTCCTGTATAAATGGGGTCAGACTGCTCCATGCCTGTTTGCTCCCTTCTCCTACCCAGGCAGGTCAGTCCAACACAGCAGCTCACAAATAAATCGCCACCTCCAGTATTCACAGCCTTTTCACTGAGAGTTATGGACAGCAAATACATCAAGAAAAAATAACCTGCTTATTTGAGGATAGCACAGGAAGAGAAAAGCTGGCTTTATGTGGCCTGGTAAATTATTTGCATGAATCATTCAACCAGTCAAAGTGCATTTGCTAATAAAAGAGAACGGGAAAGGAGATGTGCTAGCGGCAGCAGCGTGTTGTCAGGCCAAGATGGAAATGAAAGCAAGAAGTAGGGCACTTTGCTGCCTTCTCTCTTTCCCCTGCATTAGTACCCAAGGAAGTTCAGACCCTTTGAAAGCCTAAGAGCTTTGCTCTCCGGCAGGAAACTCCAGAAATAAAAGAGAGGGCACTGTGTCATACGGTTCCTTCCTTGGGATTCTGGAGTGTGCACAAACACATCATCTCTGTTATTGCTCATTTCCACTGAGATGGTGCCCAGAGGCTCCAGTGGGGCTGGCTCGTGCCACGTGAGGGGCTGAACAGCATCTCCCCCTGAGGACAGAGGGGCTGAGGGTGACCAGTGAGCACAACAGCTGTGCTCAGTAGCAACTGGTGAGACCTGTCCTCTCTGCAGCTGTCAAGCAGCAGGACTGTGCAAACAGTAGCTAACTTCAAACCTGCTGCAGAGAAATTTAGGAACAGCTGGTGATTAAGAGGATGGAATTATCACAACAGGTTTCTTACTGCTCTGTGTGACATGATCAGCTGGATGTAGCATGCTGCCCACCAGCTGAATTGGCCAATGCTGTCATTGGCATCAGGGATGCTGCAGGTTTTTGACCCAGTGCTGGTCAAGATGTTGCTTCCATTTGGAAATGAAATATTGGCAAAACTGGCTGGGCATCTGCATGATAGCATGCCTTGCCTGTGTAGAAAACAGTGTGAAGAACCAACCGTTTCACAGAAAAGATTCCAGGCTTTTCTTTCCCCTCTTTTCACCTTTCACTTCAGCTGTAATATTTAGGATGATCAGATAATTCAGGGGACATTTCAGATAAGTCAGAAGGGACATTTCTGTGTGCATGGTACATCTCAGTCTCAAAAGCTGGAAAGAATAATCTCTGTGTGTTCAGTGTGCTGCACTGTCACCTTCCTCGTGACAGCGTGTCATGGCTCATGATGCCAGGGGTGGTGGCAGCCAGACTGTGGGAGCTTTAGGAATGTGTAACTGAGGAATGTTGCCACTTTCATCACACTTTGGGCCATGTGTGTTAAGAAGGAGGATTTTGCTGCACACACCTCTGCACCGGGGAGTGTGTGGGGGCAGAACTTGGTGTGGGACAGGAGCTCTCTGCAGCTGATAGCTGGATATTTTTGTCCAGCTGAGCCTCAGTTTTCTTATCTGTTTTTTGAGCACGAGGGGTATTAAACTCATAGGTAAAGTGTTTGAGACGCACTGGGGAAATCCCCTTGATAAGATGAGAGGTTGTTATTGAAGCATTTTAAATTCCTCCAGTTTCCACTGACCGTTTTCAGTGTCTGCTTTGCAACGTAGTGGAAAAAATGTTTATGAATACCTTTTTCTTCTGTTGGCTGCTCTGCTGCAGCCCTGTGTCCTTGCTTTAATAATAATACTCTGTCCCTTGTGCTCCAGTCTCCTTCTATAGCCCACCACCACTGTTATTTACACAACCCATGGTTCACCTACCCATTTGGATTATTTTTCCTTAGATGATCCTTGCTCTTGGGGCCACTAGAATGAAATATCACTTGGGAAAAGACCTCGTCTCCTGCAGTTCTCATCCTGATACCTGGCCATGGCAGGAGTCCTCCCCAGGGCAGCAAGTCCTTTGCTGTGTTCCCAGTGCCCCACTCCCCAGTGCTGCAGCTCCTCTCACAGCTGCTGGTGCAGACCAGCACATGCCACCTCAGCTGGGTGCTGATACTGACTGCTGACAGAGGATGCATGTATGCCTGCCCAATATTCACTGGGTGCACATCAGGGTGCCTTAATTCTCTGTTTTATGAGAGCTGCCAGTGTTTGCTGACTTCCCCTTCCGAGGAGATGAGAGTGGAAGCACTGTGCCTCCTCACCAGAGCCAGCCTCCGACCATCGCTGCTGTTTGTTATTCACACACCAGAGACCACTTCTAACACTGGCTATTACATACATTATTCAAGGCAAGGAGACAGCAATTGCATTAAACAGTGCGTGATGAAACAGTTCAACAAAGGGCAGCTTTCCTCAAATGCATCTTAAACGTCTTAGTGCACTGCTGGGATGCCTAAAATGCTTCTGAATTACCGTATATGTTTTCTTCCTTATGGGAGACAGTGTTTTTCCTAGCAAGGCACACGGATTGAAAGCACTTAAGAGCAACAAAAGGAGGCCAGTTCACTTGATGACTGAACACAGGTTGCTCCTGTGAGACTCAGAAATAAAAAACTACTTTTGAAACAGAATTGCAGTCAGAGGCAAGGAAAGGGACATCAACCCCGTGTGCTACTCAGGGCTGCCAGTTTAACTGCCCCCAGGAGAGAGGCAACAGCTCCTGGCTCACGCTTCTCATCAGCCCCATTTGGGGACACCCCTGACCTTGCTGTACAGGACACGGTACCCAGCCCAGGGGACTGGGCTGCTCAGCTCCCTCCACTCGTGGCGTCCCATTTCCCCAGCTGCCTTTCCGCACTGCTGGTGCTCCCTGCAGACAGATGGGGGTCAAGTGGATCTGCCAGAGTAAGATTTCAATCCTTATTATGGTGCACTTGTTCTCAGACAGGATTTACGTGCCCGGCATGCTCCTTGCCTGGCCTCTGCTTTCTCTGTAACCATTAAAATCAAAGGACTTCTGAGGGGGACAGCAAAGAAGAGAGCATTCGGCATTTAAGGCTAAGGAAGAAAGCTGTGGCAGGACAGCATATTCCCTCCAGGCCTGCAAGTTATCCCTCTTTGCCTTTGGGAAAGCCCAAGGAAGGAAACACTTCCGAGCACATGAGAACTTCTTGCCCCAAACCCACATTTCAGGAGAAGCTGCTGGCCTGAGCCACTTCCCGAACCTAAACCTGAGCGTGAGGCTGCTGTGAAGAGCTTGGTTTGCAGAGGAACCAGGAGGCCCCGAGCAGCACCCTGACATCCCGTGGGGAGCAGGGCAGCACTGCCTTGTGTGACGTTGTGGAGCTGATGTCCCCGGGGTGAGCCTGTCACAGCCCCGTGCCAGCACTGCCCGCAAGCACACGGCGTTCTGAGGCACCACCTCTGCTCTGCTATTTCCTTCAATTGACCCCACGGCAATTTCCCAGCTGGAAGCAGCCCCCTCACACCCAGTCCTGACAAAGTTATCACTGAGCTCAGGGCCATTAGCACCTGATTTTTTTTCCCCTCTGAACTTCCACAGCTTTGTAGCTGATCAAATCTGAGCAGGATGCCTTTTTGCAGAGATGCCCTCACTCTCCCATCCCCGGGGTCCGGCCCCCAGGCTGGGGAGAGGCTGAGCGCTTTGGGGGAGCTGCATGGCACTGGAGGGCTGATGAGCTGGGTGGAAAAAATGTTGAGCTGTGGGAAGCAATGATCTTTCAATAAGCATTGAAAAGGGTACAGTCAGACATTTAAGAGCAGCCCTGGCAAAAAAACAAAGAGAAACTCTGGCTGAGCTAATCCAAAAACAACAAAAGAAATTTTCCTTTGCCCCTCCTGGGTTAGAGCTCTGCCTTTCCATAACTTCAGCCTGTACTGCTGTCTCTCACAAGCACCCATCTACTCCTGCCCTAAAAGGGTCCAGAAAAGAAAACAGCTCTGCTGGGGGAATACTGATTTGCAGATTTTGCACGCAAGAAGAGAAAGAAATGGGGAGGAAAGACATCAGATGGCACCTGGCACGGGGTGGGTCAGCCTGCAAAGGCTGCCTGCACTGCT
Source organism: Drymodes brunneopygia (assembly GCA_013400955.1). Taxonomy (NCBI): domain Eukaryota; kingdom Metazoa; phylum Chordata; class Aves; order Passeriformes; family Petroicidae; genus Drymodes; species Drymodes brunneopygia. The sequence continues at coordinate 1,741,810 of VZTZ01022849.1, read as the reverse complement.
GGGGCTGCCTGCCTCCTGCTCCTCACCTAGAACACCTCTGGCAGGGTGAAGGGAAAAGGGAATGGGGGAAGGAAAGGCATCTGGGGCACTGTTAGTCGAGCCTAGTTTAGTCAGTCAGTTGAGTTTAGTTTAGTAACTTGTAATCATAACACGTCATGAACGACACAGGGCTTCACCTCATGGACAGTTTGGCTTGTGCTCCCACCCCAGACTGGACAGGGTTTGGCCACCTAAATATATGTATTTGGTAAGGAAGAAAAGCTCACCTCCTACCATCCTTTCACAGATGCCTGAAAATGAGGACCCTATTTGCTTCTGGGGCATGAAAGGTTTTCCAGAGCAAGTCCCAGGAGGGCTGTGATGACTCCATCCCTGAGCCTGCATCCTCGGTCTGGGTGTTGTTGTCACATGCTTCCTATCACACCACGTGGGCATTTCCAGGCAAACTCTGCCTGACTTGAAAAGTTTCTGCCTGCCTGGAGGTTATTATTTGCAACAGCACTGGCTGCTGCAGAGAGCTGGATGTGAAAGGCAATGCCCCAGGGAGCATCTTTCCTCCAGACTGCTGCTTTCTGCTCTGGGCTGCACACAACATCACTACATCCACACACCGAGGGAACAACCCATGGAGATGTCTGACAATACCTGCATGGAAATGCCCTGTTCCTCCTGCATTTAGGTGCCTGAATGCAGCACTCAGAGCTGCTTTTAGTCTCACATAGCTCATATAGTGACAGCATTCCCAGGGCAGTTCTAATTCCCTTGCATGTGTGCCTGCATCCCTCTGCTCCCAATTTAGCAGGTGATCTACAGCCTGCTGCCTGGAGCAGGCAGGATTCAGGAGCACAGTCTGCCTCTCAGCTCATCCCTCATCTGTCCAGCAAAGAACAAGAAAAATTCTTTTTTTGCGGTTTAAACGGAAAAAATTCATGGGAAATGCAGGATTAGGGAAATTCTGGATTTTTATCAAAATATTTTGATGTCTGGCAAAATGAGAATGGTTGTGTTTGAGCAAATCTGAAGATTTAGAGAAAATAGACTAGCATTTTTAACATCCTCTGCAATTTCACTTCTGATTTTGAAAAATGCTGACCATTTAAATAAAAATTTAAAAAAGCAAAGAAATTATGCATGAGAGAACAACTTTCCTGGAATATTTCAAATCACTGTGGAAGATGACTGTTTCATTTCAAGAGTTTTGAAAGAGACAAATTCCTTTGCCCTTCACAGCATTAAGTGAATCTGACTCATGGCTGGGGAGCTGCAGCCAGAGCAGGATTTGTCCTTTAGGACAGCCAGCAGCACAGTGAACTCCACAGCCAGGGGTGCATGGAGCTTCTTGGCTCAACAGCAGATCCATAACCAAAGAATAATTATTTCTGCATTACTATATGATGGCTATTATAATATTTTCATTGTACATTTCTCTTTTACAGTCAGCAGTGCCGACACATAAATGAAAATTTCTCTTCTGTTGGAGAAAGGACGGTGGTGTCCAGTGTCTCTGCACGTTTATCTGCCCCTGCCCCTTCCCCAGCTTCTTCCATGGTCGTTATTTCTGTGAGTTATCTCCTTGTGCCATTTGTCAGCAGGGAAGGTCACAGGGTTTCCCTGCTGGGTGGGACCGTGTGTGGGCTCCTGCAAACCCCTTCCCCGGTGTCCTTGTGGCACATGTCTTATGAAATAGTACAAAAATAGTCAGCAGACAACTCTTATAGCACACTGGTCTCTTTTCAGAAAAACTCAAGACGTGTTTGAGAGGAAAAGATCCTCCTGTGAGCCTCCTCCCTTCACAAAAACTGCTCCTTTGAATGACTTCCTGAAACATCCACGTGGCTCCAGGGAAAGTTCCTTAATTCTGAATTAGAGAGGCTTTGCTCTGCAATCAAGACTTCAAACATTGTCATTTAGCAGCCTTCTGAAATTGAGTATTTCAGTGTCTTTTGCTCTTCTCACAATAGCAGTAATGTGAGGAAATCTCACAAGCACAGCTGGTCTAGTGACGTGTACGAAATAAAACAGACTTCTTGGGCCTGGTACATACATCCTGCTGCTCTAGATGATTTCTAAACACAGGACACAATGAGCTCGAATTGACAACTCATAAAATATTGAAAAGGGATGCTGGGCTATTTCTGTATCCTGGAAATGTGCACTGTCTGAAGAAAATGAGAAGGAATAGTTTTAGTTTTGAGCTTACATCTAGCAAAAGGACTTGAGTTATATACATTTAAAAATACCTTGGAGGTGTTTTCTTTTCTTTTTGTGGAACACCTGCTAAGTAACAACTTAACCATGTGTTAATGCAAGCATACAGACAGCCCAAGCTCAGAAAGGCTCAGCGAATTCTTTAAGTGGGAGAAAAAGGACAATCTGTGGCTCTGAATCTGCGGGAGGGTTCTCTCTGCTTTTTTTCACCCCCATGGACCCCCTTTCCTGTGCAATGGCTGTAGATGGCTGCAGAGTCTGCAGAGCCAGACTGTGTGTGCTCCAGGCCCTGGACTTCTGCATGACCCATATGCATAACCCCTAGAAATTAGAACATTATACCCAGGGGATCAGCCCTGAGCCATTTCTGACAGGAGTTAATAAATGGCACAAGATCTGCTGAGGGACAGAGGGTAACAGGCTCATTTGTCAGCCTGTCCAGAGCAGTTGTCTTCTTTGCCTTTGGGATATATTTCAGCATCTCAAATATTTTGCAAGCTGCTAGCCCATGCAACTGTACTAAATTCTTGCAGACACCACTGTGGTGGCCTCACTCTGGGTCAAGAGGCCACACTGTAAACCTGGCACTGGGGCACATGCTGAAGGGTTTTGTCCACATAAGCAAGAGGAACACTAGATATTCATTGATCTACTGAAATCACCAGATCTGCTGGTACATTGGACACTGTAGGTGGGAAATCAGCTCTCTTCTTTAGAAAGATAGAATCTATCAAGAAATAGAAGAGGCTGTGGAAGTCTCTGATAAGGGAGAAATCCTTGTTTTAGTGGCAAAGTCCTGGTTAGAAGATCATCTGCATCCAGATTCCAGGATCAGCAAAACCAAAGAGAATATTGGAACGGCATTTAATGATACTTTTCTGTGTAAGGATTAAAAAAGACAGCACAGTGGAAAAATATTTATTTCCTTGAGCTGTGCCAAGAAAACACTGTGCATATTCCTGGTGTGACTGTGCACTGTGCCAAGCATGTGGTGTGGGTACCTGCCTCGGGCACAGGGAGTCTTGGGGCACAAGCCAGAGTGCCTTCAATGATGAGATTGACAGAAAGAGATTTCTCCATTCAGAGTGAGAGTTCAGTGACTTTTTTCAGTGTTTTGCCTCTCACCAGAATATTCCTGGCAGCAAACTTGTTTATTTGGATATTTGTATAAGGTGAATCATAACAAAGGAATCACAGACGCAGCTGAAACAGGCTGCTGCTCAGTCCTTGTTCTGCAGCTCATTTTTGGAAAATGCCACTGATTTACTGCCACTGACATCCAAAATCCTACGGATGAATCAGGCTTTTCCTTCTCGGGTACATGAGTCTGATTTTTCTGGCTATGCTGACTAACAGGAAGGTTATTATTTAAATGGAAACAGTAAGTACAACATAAAGAAAAGAAAGAAAAAGGAAGAGAACATCATGACTGCTGTGAGACCTTCAGCACTGGCAGCATGAAAGTTGTGTGGTCTTTCTGCAGACTATTAGGCCAAGTAGTGCTGTTGGACCTCCAGCTTTCCCTGTGGTGCTGTGGGAGACCTTTGCAGGGTTAGAGAGAAGGCAGCACCCAGCAGCTCTCACCCACAGCCCAGGGTGGTCCTTGCTGTGCTGTAGGACTGATGCTGCCTGCTGCTGATACTCTGAGTAGGGACTGTGCAGGTTCTTGGTACTGTGCCCCATGTCCAAAGAACACAACAGCATCAGGCTACAATTTCCTTGAACTTGTTATCTACACCTCCTGTCTAGCAGCATCAGGAGTGTGACACAGCAAAGATTGCAAAGAGCTCATCTGTTTTGGTGCTATGAAGGGTGATGCTCCCTTGTACTTTAGTCCAAAACCCAACCTGCAATATCAGGAAAATCCACCTTAAAGAGCACAGAGTGCATCCTTATCCAGCTGCAGGTGCAAATTGTTTGGGGATCAGATGCTTTGTTTACAATAGAAGCCATGGTCATCACAGGGTGCCTTCTATAGAGTGAAGGAGGGACATGGCAGGAAAAGCTTCTCAGGCTGCACTGGGGGACACTGGGTGGCAGTGCTTGGGCTGTGTCACAGGTTTGTGCATGTATTGGATTTTGAGGGCCAGCTGTCCAGCAGCAGTACAGGGGTGCAGCAGCCCCCCACTGCATGGGAGCTGGCCCTTGGGTTGTGCTCCCAGGATTGCCGGGTCAGGCAGGGGGGAGAGACAGAAGTGATTTCTCTTCTCTGTCACCTCCCTACCACATGCAGGAGTTTGCCCTCACATGGAATGATGTTGTTGAAACTGAAAGATAATGGTTCAAGGAACTTCTGGCATTTAGCATACGGTAACTTAAAATCTTATCAGGATCAAAACACCTCTGATACAAAAAGCCATTATGAAGCTGATTTTAAGGCTTGACTTACTTTGCCCTGCAGTGGATATAGTCCAAGGTAAAGTCCAAATTGAGACTGCCACACTAGCTGAGGGACACTTTTTTGCTAATGCTGACACTGCTTTTCTAACACATCTGAAACTTTGCTGTGTGGGTAGAAGCTAACTCTGAAAGCTGCCAGTGCAGGGTGGGACACCTTTCCTGAGTGCTCCCCACCAGGCAGCAGGATCCTTAGGATGCATGGCTATCAGGGGTGATGTCCCTGGGAAGGGGAAGAGAAAATGCCTGTTTGTACCAGGATCTGCTGTGCTGGAGCCCTGTACAAACTCACACTTGCTCTCCTCATCCATACTCTATGTAATCAACTCATGAATCTAAAACTGCTCCCCAAAACTCTTAATAACCAAAGATCCCTCTTAATTCAGTTGTTTGCTTCATGCTTTAGCCATTGGAAAACTTACAGCTTTTTTTCAGAACAGGAGGGCAAAGTACTGTACAATGAGTTCCAAGTGCTCCCACACAAAGAACCTGAAAAACGCTGCTACAAAGTCCGCAGGCTGGGAGGTGTCCTGGCAGGGAGAAGGGAAGGGAAGGAAAGGTGCCACAGGTCACACTCTTTGCCCCTCACTGCACCACCTCCCCCGGGCTGAGCTGCCCCTCACTTTGCAAGTGCTAGAGGGCAAGTTCCACATCAACACTCAAAAGGAGATTAGGCCCCAGCTGTGTCTGGCACCATCCTACCCAAAAAAACATAGAAGCCAAAAACCCCAGGCTCCCTTGTTTGGCACATCCTTGGCTCCTCCTGGTGCCAGTAGTCTCTGAGCTGGCAAAACCTATCTGGCTGCATGGCAAAAAGGCTCTGCTTTCTCATCACTGTCTCCAGCAATGGATAGTCCAAAAGCTAAGCCAGAGGGGTTTATTGGGTATGAGCCCTTGTCAGATGCAAAGGTTAATGAACTCTGGCACCCACTGCTATTTGCAAATATGCCATCAGTTCAGGGCAGTCAGGAGCCTGTTTCATCATGTGCACACTAGGGCACAGGTACAGGCTTGAGCTGCCTCCTTCTTCTTAAAATCTTTAATGATTTTTTTCTTCACCTGGATAGTCCCAGAGCTGCTGCCCATGAGTGGTTCTCACATCTCCCCTTCACAAAATGAGTGCACAAAGGCATTTGGGGAGAACAAAAAGTACTCAAGATTTTGACAACTACAGCTGAAAAATATGTTTGATTCAACATCTTCTGTTTTTCCCTTTGTTTCACCTGAGGACCTCTGTAACTATTTGAATTTCCAATGAAAGATTTTTAAATGCATTTTTTCCATTACCAGTAACCTTAAGTGTAAGGAGAGTTAAATATAGAGTTAGGAAATACAGGAATGTTCAGGTTGAACGAAATGCTTCTGATTGCTTAAGATTAAATATTTTTCTCCTCCCTGTCTTGCTAACCCAGACATGTTCTCTTTCTGGTTTGTTTTGACCTCTGAGCTGACAAATGTTCCCTCCTCTGTGCCCGCTCGAGGGTACAGTAGGTGCACCTTTATTATACTTCTTGTTTTTCCCCCGGTGTTCTCATTTGCCTTGAGCTCTTTGAATTTGAAATCTTTATCTCTGCTTTCCAGCACATTTTCTCCCCTGCCAGCTGAGAAAAGGAATGTTCAGCACTGTGATGGTGGAGACAGCCACGCTGAGCCCCATGGACAAGCTGGGCCGTGGCAGAGCAGGCTGACAGAGCTGCAGAAACCTCTGGTCTCCCCAAATGCCAGCCCTGAGGTTTCATTAGGAGAAAAGAAGGACACTTATACTTTCCCTTTGTGGATGTTTTTTTGCTTGCAAAAGAGCCAATCTGACCTTAGCAGGTCTTCTTGCACATCTCACCTTGGGCAGAGCCAAGGCCATGGACCTGCATTACCCTTTCTTGTAAGTACTTGCATGGCAGGTGGGGTCACAGTCCTCCCTTATCATGACTTTAATATCACCTACTGGTTTGCTGAGTCAGAGAACCTCTTCTGTCAGCCTGACTGGGTGGGCAGCAGAGGAAGGGACCCCATTCCCATCCTCCCACATGGAGGGTGAGCACGGGAACAGCTCCAGCTCTCATCCCCAGCGAGTGCGTGGCTGCCTTGCTGCACCAATGGTGCCTGGTTGCATGGGTGTCCCTTGCCATATTGCAGATCAGCTCTCACTCCTGAAAGCATCCTCACTCCTCAAGATATCAGGATTCAGAGGATTTTGAGCTCAGCAAAGCATTTTGGAGATACATTGTGGCACAATAAGGTTCCTTGCTTTGTGGTTTTCTTTCTGCACTTTGATGAATTCCTGTTCACTTTAGGACAGGTGGTTATCACACACTTAAAGGTTCTCTCCAGCTCATCAGGGACAACCAAAAGTGGCACTGTAAAGATACAGACCAGCAGACTGATGTGTGTAAGTTTCAACATCTGCATTGGTGGCTTGTCTAATTCTTCCCTCATCTCAATCCCTCATCGTGGAGTATTGCCATCCCTGATCCTCCTGCCAATGCCTGCTTAGGGCACAGAAATGTCATGGCAGAGTCCTCATTGACAAAACCATAAACACAGGCAGTTTTACTGGAGAACTGGTGTATTATAGACACAGCAGATAACTGTGCTGCTAGGAGAGAGATAGCACAGGCAGTAAAAAGTAAACAGAGAGTGTTTGCCCAGCAGCTTGTGGGCTCACAGCAGGCTGCTGGAGGAAGCAGGGAGAGGCTCGAATCAACTTCTTCATGGTCAAGGCCAGAGAAGGAGTAAAGGAGATCCTGGGGAGGATCTGCTGACAGTTGGCACTCTGTTGGGTAGATCTGTGTTTGTGATCCCTTACAGATAACTGCAGCCTCTGGTCTCAACTGTCCTGGGCTGACCACGTGTGACTTCTCCCACTATTCTCCCCACTCTCCCACTGTTTTATTCTACACTGAGCACTGTGAGAGGAAAAGGGAAGAGGTGGCTGATGCAGGTCCAAGCAGTAGTATGGACTGTCCCCAGCTGAATCATGATTTTCATACAGCAAGTGAGGAAGTACCAGAGTCTTGCATGAATAAATTATGTTTTTAAAAACAGCAATGAAAAGTCAGTTTTGCACGTGTGTGGGTGTGCAAGAGGGCTGAGAGGAGCAGCATCCCATGCAACAGGTGATTCCAGAAGCCACCCTGGTGGCCACACCATAGGCAGTTGCCTGCACCCAGGGTCAGCTGTTGTTCCAACAGTTGTGTCATCCTAATCCCCTGCCACGTGTTAGCATTCCCTTGGCGTGCCCAGAACCGCCAGCCGCGGCTGCAGCTCCGCTTGGCCAGAGCAGCTGGGGAAGGGTGGCCTCCAAAGAAGTCTTTATTTTCGTGCTGATAAAGATCAAAGCTTTTCTCTCCAGGGTTTCACAGCAGTTCCTACTGTGGAGGAGGCCTTGCTTGGGAACTGAGTGATCTGTCCTGGGGTGGAGGCAGTGGCCACACAGATAAAGCAGAGCTGCAAGTGATGCCAAGGGCAAATCCCAAAGGGCAGTTTGGGACTGAGGCACTGTCAGCCCCTGGCAAATCCATGTCCACAAGGAAAAGCTGTCATTAAAGGCCACCTGGATCACAGCATACATGTCACCCAGGGGCTTGTCTGCAGAAAATACGGATTTGTGTTGCCATGACCTTTCACAGCCCATCACCCTCCTGTGCCCCTCGATGATGTCACTGCTGCCTCCATAATCATGGTTCTGAAAATCTGCATGGGTGGATCAGCACCCACTGTGTCAGGTGGCACATGGCCAGGTGACATGAACGTCATTATCCCAAATTACCTAAATACTCTGAATAAAGAGTGAAAGGAGGCAGGTAGACACACAGTGGTAGATTCAAGGAGGTGGCACTGTTCAAGAAGAGTTCAAATTTTTAAAAATCATGCAAAATATTGCAAGTCTTAACAAAAAAATGTTGAGCTATGCCAAGAGGAATATCCAACTCAGAGGCTGTAAGGATTAAGAAACTGGGTGGCATTAGCTAGGGTGGGACTTGATAGGGGAAGAATTAATAATTCTGTTTTGCTCACTTGGAGATTACTGTCATGATGAGAAGATAACAGGATCTCAAGCTGACATGTAAACCTGTGGAGCTGTGTATGCACCAGAAAGCTGCATGTATGTGGAAAAACCTTCCTCCCAGCTGGGGATGTAAAACTATTACAGGCTTGTTTGAATTGCAGGGCAAAGGTTTTATTTAGTGTGTGCTACACAGCATATCTTCCAGCTCCCAGGTCTGTGAGGCTGGTCCCCAGTGGGGAAGTTAGATTCTTTTTCCCAGTTACAGGATGGGAAAATCACACAGTTTGGCTGGCAAAACAAAACAGAAAAAGGATAAATTGTAGCTGGAGTGAAAATAAATAACTTGTTTTGCATCAGCTTGAAGATTTTCAACACTTGTAGCCTCCTTTAAGTGTTTAACCTCACATTCAAAAAAGTAGTGACAAATGATTGTGCTTTAAAATATTGCACTTGAATCTGTGGTTAGAATTTGTATTCCCTAGGATTTGGGGTGATTTGCTGAGTTTGACCTGACTCCACACTTTCTGTCATTCCCCTGGAGCAGCATCTTCCTGAAGGACTGACCTGTTGGAAGGGACCCACACTGGAGCAGTTTTTGATGAACTGCAGTCCATCAGGACCTCTCATAATGTGTGATTTCCAACTTTTGTAAAACAGCTCTTTCAAGACAATCCTTCAGTAATTGCATTAATACAGGAATTAAATCCACAGGGAACACAGGCCTTTACAATCACTTGCAAACAAGGTCAGGTTTTTCAAGCTGCCTTCATGGCTAATTGGCCTGACAGAACCATCAGACAGTATTGATGTCATCACCACCAAAAACAGTGTGTTTCAAAAGATAAAACAAATATGAGCCACTTAGCAGCTATGTGGCAGAGAAAGCTACCTCAAATTTCCTTCCAGTACCAATTTGATGGACCATAAGAGTATAATGATTGGAAAAAAACTTTTCACAGATCAGGAGGGGATATTTAGTGGCTGAAAAATGTTTTTATGTGTTAATGCCTTTGGCAGTACTTCATTCTCAAATTTCTTATGAGATACATGTGTGAATACAAAAACAGTCAATTATAAAAGTGTTTGGGACAAAATCAAAACTAAAGCCAAATGTTGCTTGCCCTACTTCTAGAAGCAAGCTTTTTATTCACAGCTGTCACAGCAGTTGATGTTGGTTTGGATGGAACATCAAAAATATGAAAAGTGAGGACAGATAATGCTAAAACAACAACAACAACAACAAAAAGTGGGAAAAGATCAAAACTCTTCCCACTGCCAAGTCAAAAATGAGATGAGATCTCTGTTGGACAGATGTATGTTACTTCGTCCATCAGAGGAGTGCCCTGCTCTATCTGGGGTACTTGGTGCTGGCAGCTCTTAACCCTGTTTTGTCTCCATGTGGAGCACAGGAGGTGCTGAGGTCAAGAGAGCTGTAACTGCAGACTCCACCCTGCAAAGCAGCTCCTGGGGACACCAGCTGGGCTGCACATGGCCACCTCTCCTGCACATGTGGCCCTTGGAAAAGTCTTGGACCAAACCTTGTCAAAAAGCTGCATTTCTAAAGTTACAGAGCTTTGGGCTCTTCTGCTGGAGTGGCTGCTGAGGCAGGGACCCAAAGGAGGTGTAGAGACCCAGTCCTTAAACACTGAGATGATAAAATGCCTGAGGCAGATGGTTTGGGGAATATCCTTGGCTTGGCATGGCTGAGAGCAGGGGCCCACAGTGCCCTCCTAAGAACCAGTTAGTCCTTTCTGTACAGGTCAGCCTGGTCATTTCAGGTACCCTCCACACACGGGAGTCGAGGGCCTCTCACTGCTCTCATCTGCCACCCTTCAAAAAACCATCAGTGCCTGCTGCAGAAGTAGGAGGACATGGAATGCCCTTGCTTGAGGACAACACAGCCTGTTTTCTAATTCTGCCTGTGCCCAGCCCACTAGAGAACCCTTTTTTTTCCCCCAAGAGTATTATTTTCTTCTGTTTTTAAGCCATGTCGCAGCTATGAATTCCCTCTGATCCAGCATGTCCCTATCAGCTCTAACAAAGGGAGCAAGAAGGGCTCCTGGGAGGAACTCCTGTCTGCAGCTGATGCTGAGAAATACTTTTTATGAGCTGTTTACTGTCCTTTTCCAGTAAATTACTTTTTTTATAGAGCACGCTGGTCAAAACCTGCAGACTGCTGTTGGGCTGGAATGTGAAATGCCAGGAGAGTGTCCAGGTAAAAGTCCTGTGGTGCAAATTATGTGAATGCAGAAGATGAAGTTTCTGCTCACCCAGCTCATTTGCCACAAATGTCCTTCAATGCTGTGAAAGCAAATATCCCTGCAAAACATGTTTTGTTATGAATTCAGAAAAAATTATCTGTCCAAATGAATTTTTAACTTAATGCATCTTCTTCATTGCTGAGCCCTCTCCCCTCAACCAGGATGAGGTACAATGCTGCTCTGGCCAAAGATGATTTTTTGGGACACAGAAGCTTTCCGTGAGCTCCTTTCACAGACTGTCCCAAGGCTGCACACTCCTCAGAGGGGTTGAAGCACTCCCTGCAGGACTGGGCTTGCTTTCAGAGATGGGGACTGCTTTTGGAGAAAGGTTTTATGTTTTCTACAGTTGTTGTCATCACATAGAGCTGTTGGTTTGTCCTCGTCTCCTCCTGCCTAGGAGACATTAAACACTGTCAGAAATGGAGGCATATGGAAAAGACTTTTCTGCACCATTGGAAACAAGTGTGGTAATGATTCCAGAATGCAGAGCAGAGGGAAATTGAGCTGGGCTCTTGACACATGAAGGCCAATCATTTTACAACATGGAAATGCATTTTCTTGTTCTCTTTGAATAAAATACTCCTTGTTTTTAAAATGAAGCTTGCAGGAATTTTGATGCTGGTTAGTCATCAGAATTGAGTATTTAGTGGGTTACCAGCCCACAGCCCGATGCAAATGATTTCAGCAGCTGACAGTCACAGACTGCAGTGACCCAGCTATCTAATAACCTTGCCTAGAGTCAGGCACCAAGAGAAAAATTAATTTTAACACGTCTAGATCGGCAAAAACTAGAACAGCAAGAGCTGAGCACAGGGAGTACAGTGGTGGGGTCAGGAAGGCGAAAGCATTGCTGCCAGCTGGATGCAACACTCCCCATGCTGCTGCCTGGAGGACTGATCCATGCTCCTGAGCCAGGGGGATGGAGCTGAGCACCACTTATGGGGCTGAAAATGAGGTTAACTCCATTGCACACACAGCCTGCAGCTGCTCCATGCACTGTGGCTGCACCTTCTCTGCTGCTTGGGATCCTGCAGAGATGGATGGGAAAGGAGAGAAATCCCAGTGTGACCAGCACTAAAATTTGCTTTCCTGCAACAAACAGGAATGACAATAGCAGGAGATAAGGCTGGAAGTGCCTCGGAGAGGGTAGCTAGTCTGTCCCACCATATCCTACAGCAGGATGACATGAACCTGAACCACCCTAGAATGATTTTTGTTTGCCCTGTCTGTGTAGTACCTTATGTTCTTCTTGTCTATCACAAGGAGTTCCTTTGCTTTCTGCCCCATCTCACACACAGTTACCACAAAAGTCACATTACTTTCAAGCAGTTCTCTTTCCTGCTGTGTCCTTGGCAATAAAGTTTAGGGAATGCAAAGCATGGATACGTAAATGTGGGCTAATGCACCAGCACCAGTCCATGCACCCACATATCCTGAGGAGGCTGGTACCCACCAGAACCTCCTGGTTTTGATCAGCAGGATCAGCCCTGCCCCAGCAGCATTCAGCTACCTGGAGATGCAACTCAGGGCAAAGCAGTTTCCTCAGATCTGCTCAGACCAGGGCACCTGGCCTGATCTCTGCTCTGCAGAGCACAGGAGAAGCAAACAAAGCCTTGCAACTGCTGGATGTGCTAAAGAAACTGCTCCACTGAGTTTGTCCCAGCCACTGCATTGGGTTTCCTGTGTCCTGGGCCCAAGTGGAGCTACACGGGGTGTTTGGTTTGGCAGGTGTGGTGCAGCCTGGCCTCAGAGCCGGGAACAGCCACAGCCTGGGCTGTGAAACTGCAAAGCAACTTCTGTGCCAGGCAGGATGCAAGGGAGCGAGTGTGGCACAGCTACACCTCACTCAGGGTCCTGCTCCTGTCACACACGGCACAGCTCCTGCACAAACAAACACATGGCAGCAGAGAGAGCATTGCTTGTAAGGATAACTTTTTTTTTTTTCCCTGGGTAAATATCCTTATCCAAAATCAGCGTAAGAGAATTCTGTGAGTCTTATCTTGTTCTGCAATTTTCCTGCCTTACACAGTCACTAATAGTTCCCTATTTATTAGCACTGGCACACATCCACACCATCTCCCAAGCCCTGGGCTTGCAGGAATGCAGACAGCCCTGCTTCACTTCCGCTCACCATAGATTTTGGAAGCTGTGGGATGACTGAGTTTTGTAGGAGCTGAAGGAACTTTGTGCCAGCATGAGTAAAAGGAAGGAGGAGGCAAAAGTTAGAGCGGCAAAACAGTAAGAAAAATCAAGGAGAAAGTCCAGAGAAAATGAGAACAAAATATTCACAAGTATGTTACAGACTAGAAGGACTAAAAAGTCCAAATTAGTTAGAATCACAGAATAATTTGGGTTGTAAAAGACTTTTAAGATCATCAGGTCCAACCATTAACCCAACGCTGCCAAGCCCACAACTAAACCATGTCCCTCAGTGCCACATCTACAAGGCTTTTAAATCTCTCCAGGGACAGTGACTCAAACACTTCCCTGGGCATCCTATTCCAGTGTTTGACAACTTTTTGGTGAAGACACGAACAAATTAGTAAGTATTAGGAACATAAGAAAAAGTGTCCTTGAGCAGCAAGAACACTTCCTCAGTTATCAAGCACAGCCTCCAGCTCTCAGCCTGCAGCAGGCAAATATAATTCATTAGCTGCCATGCAGTCTCTGTGCACCTCATTTTAACTCAAGCCAAAGGAAGGCAGAGTGGAGAGAAAAATGAAAGCAAGGCCATTGCTGCAAGCCTGACTGGCACTGTGCACTCAAGACTCCTCCTTGGAGGTCCTGTGCATGTCCTTGTTCATTCCATCCCAAGCTCTCCAAACCATGCAGAACTGCCTGCATAAGCAGCTACTGTGCTTCCTGCCTCCAGTCTTGTCCCAATACAAAACCAACTGCATGAAGTACTGACCCATGCCTATCTTGCCAAAACACCAGGCTTGTCCCCCTTCAAAGCCCTCCTAAAAACTTCATTCCAGGGTAATGTTGTCCAGCTCTGAGCACATTGACAGGATTTAATAATAAGAAGCCGTGTGCAGAACATCAGGCCCTGGTAATAATCAGGTTACTGCACACCAGAGTGTCCCCTGAGATAACAAATGACCGACTGTCAGCTACATGGCAGAGACTGTATTTTCCACAGTTTGCAGCTAACTCTGCTTGGTTCTTCTGCCCAAAACTACCTGTGTCTGACCTTCTGCATCTCATGTTCTCTGGAAACATGAGTTTCTTTGTAAGCAGTTGCTTATACTTTAGCTAGCAGAAAGGAAACGTGGATTCAGTAGCTTTTTGGGATCTGGTCTTGATGGATTGATAAATCAAGTAAAGAGAAGAGACAAAAACTCTTTTTCATTGTCATGCTTTTATTGGTTTTTGGTCCACAAGGGTGAAGGAGGGGAGTTCACCCTGTTGATATGAACGGCAAATAAAATCTTAAGTCACCCACTCTCCCATGTGCTTTGAAGGTCAGCGAGTCCTCTACAACCTCAACCATAAAAAAACTGTAGTTGAGGGCTATACAAAAGCATCACATGTGTGACTCTGGCTTGCCACTGATGAGTTGGAACTGAAGAGCTCTCCTAATGCTGCATGGGTGATCATTGAAAAAATCTCCTTGACAAGAAAGAATACAATTTTAAACAGATAAAACATACACTGCAGGACAGAGATAACATGAGAGCCTGGGCAGCCCCTTTGCCAAAGCAAGAGCAGGTTAAATAGGAGGCACTGGTGGTTTCACAACACAGTCTGGAGTCCCATGAGGTGATGTGTTATCTGGCAGCCAGGAGAGTGAGAGGGAAGGCAGCCTGCCCACAGCCTGGCAGGCTGTTAACTTTGGTGGGTAATCTGCACTCATGTGGGGAGTCTCAGAGACTTCTGTAGACTTTGAATAGATTCCCTGTGCTGGGCAAACTTGATGGATGAACTTACTGATACTTATCTCCCAAAACTTGTTTTTAAGTAAAGATGTGTCCAGAATTATTTGAGTAGATGTTTCTAGTGGGAGGTAAATTCAATTTTCAGTAGTTCAAAATATTATGCAGATTCCCATCTGCTTTCTTGCAATGGAAAAAAATGGTTCCAGATTATTAATCTATTCACAGTACCACTCAGTTGTTCTCTTTGATTGATGACAAGTGTTTTTGACATTAATATCCTAGTTCTTATATTCAGTTAATGTTGTGGGTAAGTATTTGCAGAAAACAAAACAAAAGTCTAGTTGAGAACAGATGCCCTAATTCTAATGGAAGAATTTCACACCAAGTCCTTAAAGGCCTCTTCTGAACCCATATGAACTCCTACAGTTTGTTTTGCAGTTTCTCTCTCTCCCTGACATACTGTGCATCAGAGACACAAGTTTTTAATTGCCCTGTCAGGCTTCCTTTCCTTCTTCCTGATTGTCACCACCCCTCACTTACGGTATGTGATGATCTTTATCTTAGGCCAGCTGTCTTAGCCATGGGATGGCATTGTTCAATAACCCAACCAAGAGCAATGATTTAACTTTTATACAATGGAAAAGCAGTGCAGGAGAAGCATCACTGAGCTGTCAGATAAGAAGCTTACATTTCAACAGAGATAGTAAAAATTCATTCTACTTCTCTAGGCATGGAGTCACACTAACATTAACCTGGCAGTGGCAAAGTCTGTTAGGGCTCATCCAGCTTCTACTGGAATCAGTAGCAAAGTCATACTGGATGCAGGGCCAGCCCTCCATCAGTCTGGTGATTATTATACAGATAAACTGCTTTTATTGAAATCCATATTCTTACAAATTAAAAAAATCCAACAGGCAGTCTCCTTCCATTGTGGCTCTATAGCCAGGGCATTTTCTAACATCTGTTAAATTCACTGTACTTTGCTGAAGAAGAGAATTAATGAAACACTGTTTAAACAAGTCTTCAAAAAGTATGGCCTATTTCCTTCCTCCTAAGTTCCTATGTGCTAGTAGTTTGTGAAGTTGGAATCCTCTGTCTGCATATTTTCTACAAGGATATTTCACTATAACTTCATTTCAAAGTCATACAGAATAACCCTAGTCCTGTTGTAAGTCAGGTTGGAAATACCTGTCTCCTGTCTGGCCCCAAGTCCTCTGTTCTCATGGCACTGTGTGGAAAGTCCCTCTGTGCAAACAGTGCTCTTTGACATTTTCTAAATAGGAATCTTTTTGAAAGGGCTTTTAAGAAGTCCCAGATATAATTTCAGGAATTGGCCAACACCAATATTCCAGATCCACCTCTCTTTAAAATGTCCATGGGACATTTTTTAAGGAGACCGTTTTTTCCCTGTGACCTTTGCCAAAATTTCAACTTTCACCAGTTACATCACCTGTGGATGCAGTGAAATAAGAATCCAACTGCCTCCTGTCAGGTGATCTTGAAAAAGTCTGCCCACTTTTTCACAAAGCAGTAATTACTGAGCTTCAATGAGAAAGGGAAACCAATATCTCTGTTAGAGTGTTTTTAACCATAAATAACCACCCAAGAACATGCAGTTGTGTGCTTTTGCAAAGAAGGTGTTCACTAGTTATGTGTAAATGAAACTCCACATTTTGACATCTTACTCAGAATATGGTAATTACATTGAGTACATAATAAAAATATTAAACTGAGCTTGATGACTTTATTAGGGTACTAAGCAGTGGTTGTGGTGGAATGAAGGGATGTGGCTACTATAGCTCAGCTTTCTTTGTGCAAGAAGGCATGGGGAAATCCTAATAAAGAGGCAACTGGTAAATGTTCAATATGTTTAATACTTTACTCCCTCATTTGGAGAACAAAGAGTTGCCTGTTTCATACTACTGGTTTAGACAAAAGCAGGGCATGGAAATGTGTAATCTGCATTTTCTGAATAGTCAAGATTCACAAAGATGATTTCATGTCTCCTGTTCTTTTATGTTGGCATGCTAGCAGAAGGGGACAAGAAATAACCCAACGTATAATTTTTTTTTGCTAAAATCCAGAATCAGAATCAGAAATATTCCCAGCTCTGCTGTGTTTGTGCAGTGTGAAGCATTGGTCTAATCTAAACACAGGACTACCACCACAGAGTGTAAAATTGAACTAATCTTTTAAATCAGTCTAAAATTACCACTCCCATCTTCAAGAGCCAGCCTAATAAACTGATGAATATGTAAGAGTTTCTGATATCCAATGAGAAATCCAACTGTATAAGAAGAATAAAAGGATGATGAGAAGAGAGTCTAATTCTTCTCAGGAAGCTGCTCCTGCTAATGTGATGAGGAAACTCCCACTGTGAGCCATGTCATTTCCATCATGTGGGACAACTTTATGAGACTGTGACATTTTGTAGCTTTGGAAAAACACTGCACAATGGATTTTCCAGGCCGTTTTGACAACAAAATGTGTTTTCCTTTATGTTATAATGATCAGACAGACAGCCTTTCTGTAAATAATTCATATAAAAATTCATAAAATAGGACTATACAATTCAGAAATGTGCACCTGTAACATTGCCAACACAGAGCAATCAATTTCACTGGGCAGTTCTAGTTAAATATGCCCTACATTTATTTAAGTTTGAAAGAGAAGAGAAAGAATGATCTAATGCTGGTGTGTGTCTTATCTATTAATAGTCTGTTAGGTAACTGTCACCTTTTGGCAAGTTTAATTTTTCTGACACAGGTGGAAAATAGTTAAATAGCAAAATATGAGATGTGCTTTTACAATATACAAGAGCTAGCACTTTCCAATAGTGTTTCTGATTGCTATATGAAATTGTTACTTTGTGCTGTTCACACCTCCAGGCATGGGAATGTCTCATCTTTCTGGCCTGGAAAGGGTTTTTTGTGCCTGAATGCATATTTGCTTTTCTGCTAAAACCAGAAGAAGGCATTAATATCCCAACGCATGTTTTCTCCTGGTCCTGGCGGACGTGCCAGTGTCAGCCAAGAGTGTGGAGTTTCCCATTTGGGGAAACAACTTCCCCTTTTTCTGGCCCAGATCTGAAGTGCAGCTCTGGGCCCATCTCCTTCCCTCAGTTCACCTCCTTCTTCCCACACCAGGTGTTTGCTTTTTCTTTCTCTGTTCAAGGCCTATTTGGATTAACTTCTGTTCTCCACCACTTTTACGCAAAAGCGTCCCTAAGGCCCTTGATTTCCTGAACACTTTTAGCAGTTTTCGGTGTGAATATCTGTGTAGCAAATGTAGAAATTAGGACAGTTATGAGGTCACCTATCCCAAATTGGACAGCTGGAATCTGTGTGGGGAAAGGCCATGGCAACGCTGTCTGTCCAGGAGCACAGAATACCAGGGTGCAAGGGATAGGCACCTGTCCTCCACTCACTCCTTGTGGGAGCCAGGCCCTGAGCCTGCCCCTGGCTCTGCTCTGTGGGGAGCTCCTTGCCCAATTTGCCCACCAGCGCCTGCTTTCACTGACATCCTCAGCATCACCCCGCGGGCTTGTTCCTGGGGAGACAAGGGGAATATGCAAGGGAAGCCCAGAGCTCCTCTGTTTGCGCAGCAGGGCTGAGGCAGCCAGGGCTGCATGTGCATGGGAGACAGGACAAAGTCTTGCACGGGAGGAGGGACGCGAGCACAGAAGGAAGGGATGCCTGTAGAGAAGAAAGGAGAGTTGCACACAGGAGAAGAATGAGAGATGCTTGCTGGGCAGGAGCGAGGCACGCGCGGGACTGGGGATACACGCAGGGCATGAGGATGAATACATGCAGGACACGAGGGATGAAGGCAGGGAACAGCGCGGGGAAGCCACGGCAGAGCAGCCCGCCGGCGGCGGGGACGAGGACGGGGCGTGCCCTGGCTGGAGCCTCAGCTCTGCCCTGCCCTGAGTGACTCCGCGGCCGCCCACTCGCAGCGCGGGGCACCGTGATGTGCGGGCGGGCNGTGTCCGCCGGGCGCGCTCCTGCCGCCGCTCCCAGCTCCCCGCGGCGATGAAAAGGCACTTGTCTGATTCATCCCTCTGGAAAACTTCATCCCCGGGCTGAGCCGCGGCGGGCCCGGCCCAGGGGATGCGCTGCCCGCGGCCGCTGCCGGGGCTCGGCGCTGGGATGGAGCCCCGGCTGCCGCAGACTTGGGGCTTTGTGCGAGTTGGTAGAAGCAGGACCCGGCCGAGGGGCGGGGAGGTGCCGCTTCCCGCTGTGGGTTCCCGCAGAGCGGCACTGAAAAGGGGTTCGGTTTGTATTCCACTTTTATCTTTTGTGCGGGGTAGTATTCCCAAAGCAGAGAGTGTGAGGAAACGGGAGCGACTTCTCATCTAATTGAAGCGGGCTGAAATAAAGTGAAGTCGTGGGACAGCTGTGTGGGTTTATTTTTATACATCTCTAATTTGGACTGAGAGAGGAAGTGTCACCCTACTCCCCCTAACAATGGCTTCTTGTTGGGAGCCTGGGAAGGGGAAGAGAAGAGCAGGGAATTTTTCAGGACTTAAAGCTTCAGACTTTCCTTTGCTGGGGCACCCTGATGCTGGCTGGAGGTATTCTGATGAATAACATCAAGTCCCAGTGCTCAACGAGGTAACAACTCTGTGGGCATGACTGTGCTCCAGTTGTTTTTCTAAGTAGAAATAGTGGTGAAACGTGGATGGGAACCGACCTCCAGTTAATGCTTCCTTGGGACAGGTTGCATGTGCCTGTTCTGTAAGAGCATCTGTACCTTCAAGTAGGGCATCACTTAGACTCACTGATTTCTTTTCAGGAGAGCTGCTGGTATAGATCTGAGCAAATGCCATTGAATCAGCCTTTGAGGTTGTTATTGCTGTTACACAATTCCAGTGGAATGTGAGAGCTAGGCTTCCTGTTTTTGGTCAATCTGTAGAAGCGACTATAAAAGATAATAGATATCTCAAGTAAATTGCTTTTGCATGACAACTTGGAGCCATTGTTCAGCCAGTAACACTTGTGACTTCTCCAGTGAGCCTGGTAACCTGAGAAGCAAAACTCCTTAATGCTGGGAGACTTGCTCAGAATAACTTTAAAGACAACAGCTGGAACCTGGATATAAAGAGGGAATAGTTACCGAGATCAGCATGTGTTAGTGCTGTGCATAATGATGTATAGAAATTCAATCTGTTTTGAAAAGAAATGTTGTGCGAAGAGGAGCTGCTGGTAGTTTGTGAGTGCAGAGCAGTGATTCAGGGGGATTAGTGGACACAAGGCAAGTCCCCTGGGTGCAATATTCTGCAGCTGATTCTGTCCTGGGGGTGTTTGATGGCCTTATGTGGGGTGTGTGCACACAGAGACTTTAAATTCCAAATCTGTTTGTTTACATCTAAGTAACTCTTTAAAAAAAATTAATAAAATAATTTCTTAAGTGAAACTTTTTCCAAGCGCTGCTGTTATCACAGCCTGTTAATCTTGCCAACGGTTTAACAATTTGAGGATGTTGCTTGGTTGTAACCAAGCTCCTTTGAAGGAATTTTTTGCTTGTGAAAGATGAATTACTCATTCTTTGTCTGAGTTAAGAGATCATAATGTGATTATTGAACTCAGTTATTCAGTGCTAGATATAAAGAATTGTGTTTAATCAGGGTCTTTGTTCTCTTATCAGAGGTGATCTGATGAAGTTTCCCCTCCTGTAAAATACGCAAACGTCTCCCCAGATTAAGAATGCCCCAAACTCCAGAAACCTTTTTACCAGTTTTGGCTAGATGAGCTTTACAGTGGACAGGGCTCTGGGGGCTGATGACTTCATTAGGTATTTGGATAAATGCAGAGGAAGCCCTTCCCCTGGGGCTCCCTTACTGGCTTCTCTGCTCCGGGTTTCAATTGTTGTGAGATTAAGATGGTGAGTGAAGGAATTGCAGCCTTGTTAAATGAGTTTGTGCTGAATCCACTCATGCGGGATCTTCTAGTAACTCTTTCCTGTGTTTACTTGGCTTTCTAGTGCAGTGACTTAAATGGCTTTAGAGAAGCGGAAATACAACAGTTCTGACTTTAGGGAGGCGAAGGAGAGTGCTGCTCAGTGATTGATTGGAAGGGGTGTTAGGGACAGTTAATTCAGTAGTTGTGCTAAAGCAGCTGCTGATGATCTAAGTGATTCTGTGTGCGTTGTGAGCAGCTTTATCTGTACTTTTTGTGTAGTAAAATTGCAAGTGCACCACTTGACGCTTCAGTATGGCAGTTGCACATTTGACAACTTATAGCATAGTACATTGGGAGAAGATAAATACTTTTCTTTTACATGATTGGCAGTGAATTTAGGGAGGGTGTGCCCCTCATAGATACTGTAATGCCCTTCCTTATCTGAGTAGATGATGTGATCAGTAGCTCGTTTCACACCTGAGGTTGCCTTGGTGGTGATATTTTAAGTAGTGGTAATTTATTTGGTGACGTGTCCCAACGTACAGATAATGTTCCTGGTAATCTCTTTGCACAGCATTAAATAATAGGTGGTGAAACACAAACGGGATGTGTTTTCAGCGGAGCCAAAGACCAAGTAAGTTCTGCTTTGTATCAGTATGAGGTATTTGTTGTTAGTGGTTGGGGTTTGTTTGTTTTTTAAGTTACAACGTTTTGCATCTCTTTGCTTCATAAAACTGAGAGATAAAGAGATACGGATTGAAGTTCTCTGGAGACATTTGTCCCTTTTTAGCTACAGGCCTGACAGCTTGGTTTTCTTGCACGTGAATTGCCTGTGGCAGAGGAGGCGATGGAAAAGCAGCTTCAAGCCTGCTTGCATTACTCCAGCGCAGGTTTTGTACAGATCCATCAGCGCCCTACAAAGCACAGCCCCGGCTCTCTAATGGTGTTCACAAGGGCAGCTTTTGACCTGCCTCGTTGGGAGGCAGTTTAACCCTGTGCAGGGATATTGTGGTGCTTCTGATCACAAAGAGAGTGGAAAGCCAAGGTGGGAAAGGAAGAGGGGGAGATGGCACCTGCTACAGTGTTGCTGTGCAGTTTGCAGAGGGTTGGACAGGTGAAATCTTTGCAGCTGCTACGTGGTTTTTATCTGTGTACCACCAAGTAGCACTAAGCAGCAAAAGAAACATGGTTTAAGTTGATGTTTTGTTCAGGCTTTGAATATCACTCTGCCTCCACATATATTAGTGCAGTAATTCAACATAAAAAAGCAGATTCTCATCTCTCCAGGCCAGCTGTTTAAACATGTGACTGACAAGCTATCAACCTGCCTGGTGCAATAACAGATATTAATTTTTAACTTTCTTTTAAGTTTATTGTCAAATTGGGAATAGCCCAACATGTTAATATTTATCAACCAATAACTGGTCTTTGCATGCTTAGCAGTTTTTGGACTAAGTACTAGCGTGCATTTAGTAATCTGTGTATCTTTTTGGACATTGAGCTCATGAAGTACTTAGAGTTGCTAATTACATCAAAAAAGCCAAATGTGAATCCAGAAACTCCTGCCAGCAGATCTGTGAAAGGTGGATACTGAATTTTAAAATTTACCAAATAGCCTTAATGCATACGCAAAGCAAAACATTCCTGAGTATCTTTTCTTTTCAAGCATGTTGCAAAACTGAGACCAGCTCTTGTAATGAGGGTGATGCAAGGTTGAATTAAACTGGTATTTGTTGGGTTACTGTAACAAATGTCACAACATTACCTATCCCTGGCCCGCAAGCCCCTTGATAGGCATCTGTTGACATCTTTGCTCATACATTCCTGCTGGCACTTTGGGAATTGGATTATTGCACAAGCAGCAGTGGTTGTGTTTGTGGTGGTTAAGGTCTTGGCAGAGCTCTGCCCACAGCACTGCTGATAGGGGAGGGCATGAAAGGACAATTTCCCCTGTGATCATCCCAGAGAGCTGCTCAGACTCTTATGCAGAATCATCTCTCCTTGCCTGGCTCTTTTCCAGCCCAGAGGTAGCTGCTGCTGTTGCTGCTGGTGGGTAAGTAGGTGGGAGGTGTGAAAGCTGAAGGCAGTTGGGTGATGGTCCGACATCTGGGCCCTGGGTGCTGTGGCTGGGAGAAATGATGCTCAGTGGGCATCCTGGAGGTCCTCTGAGCAGCAGCAGCTCAGCTGACAGTGACTAGGCTGCTGTAAGGGCTTTCAGCCATGTGACTGCTGGTCGTGAATGAACTACTGTTGTGTCCCCTGCTCCATACCCAGGGCTTTGGGTGTTCCTGAGGGTGTACAGTCTCTCTTGGATTTATTGAATTAAAAATGGGTATCTCCAGTGTGGTCTGTGCAGGGAGTAGGTATGAGGTGGGTGCTGTTTAGACACAGCAGCATTGGTTCAGCTTCAGTCTTAGCAGCTGCCTACTTTGTGCTCTTCAATGCTGAAGTTGTAGGTGATGGGTCAAGTCTGTCCTGTCCTTGCTAGTGTTTCCTGCCCTGGATGTCCTTCCTGCTTCTAGGTCAAGTTTCTCTGAAGTGGAGGCTTGGATAACACCTTTCCGTGTGTTGTGAGATCCACTTAGAGCATGGCAGAATTGTCTGTGGAAAGTCTTCTGGTTTGTGCAGATACTTCCCAAGTGAAGGGCTGAAGGTGTAGATTTCCTCTGCTTTACCTGGGTGGCATTGCCACACTTTGCCATCAACATGGGGACAGGGGATCCTGGCTGTCAGAAATCCTCCTTCCTCATCCTGCTGTGCTGCAGCCCCCAGCCCACCTCATCTCCACTGGCAAATGGCACTGGCACACCTGGGGTGGGTGTGCTGTGACACTGGGGACATGCTGCCTGGGGAGGGTGATGGAGGCCCACCTTTTTAACTGTTGATTGAAGGGATGATTTGATTACAACCAAAAGATGAAACTTGTGTATTTGTGGCTGCAGAGCCCATTCAGGGCAGCAGGTGCTGCGTTTGAGATTTCAGGTGTTTGGTGTGCTCCTGCATGAACTGCCAGCCGTGTAAAGAGCAACCTGTACCAGCTAAACAAAAAAATGTGGTGATTTGATGGAGCTGAAGACAGAAGTCTCCACCTAATAGGGCTGGAGAGTGGGGTGGGAGAAGACATGCACATCTGCACTCTGCTAGTGCCATGTTGTTTGATCTGGAGGTGGTGGCATTGGAGGTGATAGAGCTCTTCCCTGTGGTGGGCACATCTGACATCAGTGCTGACCACGGCTGACATCAGTGCTGACCAGCAGCTGCCCTGTCATCAGGACTGTTTGCTTGGCTGCTCTACCTTCTCCCAGCAGTTCTGTTCCCATCAGGGGTGTGGACCTCCCTGGGCAGGGTGCTGAGCTGTGGTGGCCAGCCAGTCCACTCAGTTACTGTGGCTTCCGTTGGTCTCCTGGGAATCTATAATCTGTTGGCTTTTTTTGGTAATAGATTAAAAATGCCAAGAATGACAAGTCCTGTCTGGCCTGCTTGGAAGAATTATATCACGTGTGCTCCTCTAACAGCTGGGGTTTCCCATCTGGGTTTGTGGGTTCATGCCTGGACTACTTAAAGCTAGTTTTACACTGGGTTTGTGAGTGGCATGATGATGAAAAGGGAGCTTCAGTGCCCTCAGGAGAGCTGCTGTCAGCAGAGATGGAGCTATCCACAGTCATTCTTTCCCTTTTGTTTGTTTTGCCAGCTGATTCCTGTTAGTTTGTCTCTACCTTTCAGCAGCTGAGCCATGAGGGTGACCACTGCCTATGAAATGCAGCATCCTTGGCAGGTGGGCTGCTTGCCTTAGGTCCCCTTCCTGGTGTCCCCCTGTGCTGGCTGGTCTGCACCCTCCAACACCCTGTGCTGCTGGGCAGTGTGCGCATTCCTGGGGCAAACTGATGACTCCTGCAACATCCAGGCTGTCCTCCTGGGCTGTGGTGGCCTGTGCACTGCTAACATTTGGGAGTTAGTATGGAAGAAATAAAATAATGATTGATTTGACATTCATCTGAGGATGTGGGGAGCAGGATAACTCTCTGAAATGGGAAGCTCTGGTTAGGTCTGCTGCCGATTGCTCATGTCAATCCGTATGGGCCATATGCTTCTAACCAGTCTCCTTGTCTCATTTCCTTCTCTGAAATGCTTACAGCTGTTTTTCCTGCTGCTTCAGTAGGTTTTTTGTTCCGGTAAAAAGAGTGACAGCTCACAGATGCTGCTGGGAGTCCCCACTGAATAGTTGGGAAGAGAGACTATTACTGTGATCTTCAAGAGAAGATAAAGTGTAGTGTCTCTGTGGGAGGCCTAATTACTGATGTTTTAAGTTAGCTTTTTTGTTTTTTTCTTTTTAAAGCTGACAATAGACTTTACTGTCCCATTCACAGTTTCCTCATCACATACTGCCCTTAGTGATGGACATGAGAGAGGAGGTAGTTGATGAGGTCACTTATGTGTAGAACAGGGAGGGACAAAGTGAAGTTGTCGATAATCATGTGTTCAGGTGTTCAGCATCCAGTTTTGCTGCTGTGCCTATAATGTTTGGGTAAAACTTCACAGTGTTGCTCAGATGTTAGCTTTTTTCGTAAAGAAGTCTGAGACCAAAGTGCTTGAGGTTCATCATTGCTGGTCCTCCACTTATCCCAGTGTACCATCTCTTCATCCTTCCCTTTGTGCATTCTGTCAAGAAAAGTAATTGCAGATTTCTGTAGTGGGGTTAATGATCCAGCCCTGGCTAGGTGAAGAAGGAGCTCTAGAGATGCTGATACCTATGCAATCAATGGATGGGTGGTAAAGGGGCACCTGAAGACAGTGGGAGAAGCTCTCTGTACCTGCTTTTTGACAAGTGGCCTGTGCACTGCAGGGAATGTGGGGCTAATGTGGCAAAGTAAATGCCTGTGTTGAGTTGGCTTGAATGCCAACTTAAGACAGGGTCTGTAACAAATAAAACCTAGTATGGTGGTATGTTGTGTCTAAAGTTTGTGTAATCTTGGGTTCGTTTAGGTGCTGAGAGTAGAAAAAATCTCAGCTTTTAGTGGGTTTGTTGCCTGTTGGCCATAAACCCTAAATAAGCAAAACTTCCCTTCTTTTCCAATCCTCTGCTTTGCCTTTTTTGCAGTCCCAACTGCACAAAACAGCTTTTGCAGTCCCAACAGCTGTTGTACTGATGTCTGAGATAGGAAGCCTTGTGTGGGATCCTGGTGGTATGCCCATGGCTGGTGACTGTTTTCCTGCCTCGTCCTCCCAAGGGTCTCACTGCTGTGCAGGGAGCCATGGATTGGCTTTTCCTCCTGTAAAAAATATACTGGGGCTGTACTCTCCTCAGCCCATGTTATAAATTATAAACTGCTGTGGGAAATGGAAAATGAAGCAATTCTGATTTGTGTTCTTTTAGAGCCCTGTTCTTTAGACCAAAATACACAGGATAAGTCTGGCCCTTCCCTCTATTCACTTTTCATAGCCTCCTTTGTTTTTAATTTATATATCTTTTTATTCTAAATTCCTCCTGTCCCCAAAATAGAATAGACATCAGCCTGCAAGCAAGGATTGCCAGGCATTGGTCTTGTGGATTATAGTGGCTTTTTGGCCTGGCTGGAGACTGAGCCCCACCCTACGTAGGCTTGGATTAAAAATAGTCTTCCTTTTCATCAGGCTGAAAACTGTACACAACACATCCATGTCTTGGTTTCTGGGGTATTGGCAGCCACAGAAAGCCCTTCAGCTATAAAATACCTCAGAAAATCTGTTTGCTGCTAATTAATCCAAAAGTGCTAAGGTGACCGCTACTGCAAAGGTGTAGAGCCAGATGTCCGACTGCCAGCCATGTAGTTATCATAGATGTTGATCAAAATTTTAGCTGTGCTTCTTGAAGGACCTGTAAAAATGAAAACTCTAGTCCACAGCCTATGCATTAGGCTGCCACTTGAAGAATGTCTCCACTCAGGTCCTGCAGGGACGTCCAGTGGCCAGGAGACTGCTCCTGCCCCACGGCCTCCAGCTCAGTCCTGTCTGTCCAGCCCTGAGCTGCACACCCCTCCCTCTTTGTACAAATCAGAAACAAACACTGAGGGCAGGAGGCTGGCTGGTGTCTGGCGTGGTGATCTCATTCCCCCCCTGCCTGTTGGAAAAGCCAGGCCTCAAACCCAGGCTTGTCAGGCAGCTCTGAGTGGTTGGCCTGGGATAGCAGAGGGAAGAGCTGGGCGTCTCCTTGCCCTGGGCATCTGTTCTCTGCCTCATCAACCTCAAGTGTTGACTTCTCGTGTTGTTTCATTAGTTTTGCACTGTCCTTGGCCATGCTTGGTGGGGCAGAGTCCTTTCACAGGGTGGTAGGAAATGGCTGTGGCCTGTGCCCTGGGGAAAGGCGGGATGAGGCTGAGCCCGGATCTGGAAGCAGGCGGTGCTGCCTGGCAATTCCTGCAGCTCAGCCACAGCCTTTGTGGTTGTTTAGGGCAGGGATGGGAGTAAATGAGCAGCGGGGTGTGATGGGAGGAGGGCAGGGAGACTCTGCCCAGTTCCATGGCTGTTTATGACTTGTGTGCTCTGTGGGCCTGGTTTACATGACCTTGGTGATCAAAGGTCTCTCTGTAATGAGAGAAAATGCTGCCTCCTCTTCAGTTTTTGTAGATTCTGCCTTGGCCTGTTCTGTTTCTGGTAATTCTATTCTAGAGTGGACTGTAAAAAAAACTTAAAAATGTGAAATATTTTATTGTCTCATAAAATCTTTGTAAACAGTCATACAACTGTCTGTAGAAGGACACTACAAGGATTTTATTTCCCCCAAAGCCTGGGGATGAGCTTTCAGCCTCTGTCTAACTCAGTTACATGTTTTTTACTTTGAGAGTCAAGGGGCTATTTATTCATATCTCAAATTCTTAAAGTGGAAAATCTGACTCTTACAGTTAGGTCTTTACTACAGACTTTTTTTTTTTACTAGAGGAAACAGAATTTTTCTTGAAAATATGCTATCCAGGCTGTTTTAAAAAATTGTATAAATACAGGAACTTACACAAGGCAAAGTGAGTTGCTGCCTGCTGCAGGGTCAGGTCAAGACAAGGAAAAACCTGCAAAACACCAGCATGGGGAAAAGCATGAAGAAGATCTGATGATCTGGTAGATGAGGCAGGCTGAGTAACATCAGAAATGCTGCTGGCTTGTATCAGTATTCCCCAGATGCAGAATGGGGAATACTTCTTCATACCAGATGCAGAATGGGGCTGTGGCTCAGAGAGATGCTATGGGTAGTCCTGCCCCTGGCCTATGTCCTGTTAGTGCAGCTTCTGCTGGAGTTTGTGTGCTTCTCCTGCCTTGTGTCCAAATGATGGGGAGACTGTCTTGCTAGGGGGAAAATAGAAAGAACTGATTGCAGGGTTCTGAGGACATCCTCTTGGATTGCTACTGAAATTGTTTATTTGAGGTAGTGGGAAAGGAAGCTTTAGAAAAACCCTCCTTGTTTTTTCTTGCTTTTTTTTTCCTGAAGGTCAACATATGAAAAATATTTCTGTACTAGAAAGCAAATAGGAAGGCATGTGATTCTGCATTATATCTATGTGACTTATTTTTTGACAGTATATTAGTGATTAAATTAGGGGCTCTCTGGAGCTGAATGTACAAGGTGTTTGAAATTCAGGTTGAAGACCTTGGATAACAGAAGCTTGTGTTCTGTCTGGATTAGATGAAAGGTGATGTGCAGTGGGTTATTCTTGAAACAAGTTTGCACAGTCACCTGTGTGCCATTTCAGTGTTCTTCCTTGCCTGTTGTGTTATCTGAACACAAAAAGCTGAAGTCCTTTTTTTCTATGTGCTCATTCCCTCAAAGTATCTTTGTTGATCAGATTTGGGATTTTTTAGTGTTTGTATTGATCTTTGCCTCAGTGATGTTGCTGGTGTGCATGGTATTGTCCCAGCCCTGGTATCAGAAGCCCACGTACCAGGACTTCTGCTCCATGGATTTTGCTCAAAATAACAGGGAAGGGGGGTTGCTGATCAGTCCCTTCCACTCTTCTGTACTACCAGATGGAAGAGTGTCTTGCTCTATTTTTACAAACAGTAGGACTGAACTTGTCGCCTTTGACTCTGCCCTGCTGGGAAGGTCAGGAACTGGATGAGGTCCCATGGGTTTTCACAGTCTCTGTCCCTGTTTTCATGGAAGATCTTGGTGTGGCCCCTCTCGGCAGATGAAACTGCTGGGCAAGCACCAAAGTTCTCAGTGTGTCCAGTGCAGCACTAGCCAAGTGGAAACTTGAATTCAAGCTACCCATCCCTGTAATTGGCATTCATATTTTGTGAAGCAGTGCTTAAGCTGGGTCTGAAAGATCATAAATTCTGGATCCTTGTTTATGCTGCCATTGCAATCTTGTGCTCCTTCCTGCTAATCAGCCAGGATGGGTCTGTGGCGTGTTGTTTGGGTTTGGAACAGGGCTGTGGTTTTGAGATTCCAGGATGCTGAGTCTTGTCCCAGGGACTGGCTTGGATGCTCTCCTGCCTTGGAGCCTCTGCAGCAAGATGTTAGTGAGCAGGCTGATATTCCAGCCCATCCCTGTTTTCTTTGGGCTAAACCAGTGTTTGCCTTCTGCTATAACTGTTGAGCAGCTGCAGTGCTGTGGTGATATATACACATATATATTCTGCTATAAATCCTGTAGTTAAATATTTCCTTGACCCAGCATAGAACAAGGTGCTTGTCTCCAGCTGGTCACAGAAATAGAGGAAGTGAGTTCCAAAGCAATATGGCAATTAAGCTGTTTTTTCCTGAATTTTGGACAAAATGTTTTGCCTCCAAGAATGGATTGTGAGGACTTTATTTTAGAGAATACATAGGGTGTTGTGGATGTATATATAAAGTTACCCTGTTGTGATTGGTATTGGGCAGGCATTCAAGGAGAAAGCTGGCCCTTACTTTTAAGAACTGTTTCTGAGATAGCAGAACGTTCTGAAGGTCAGTAGAGAACAAATTGAAAGACATTTACAAAAGCATTCATGTTTCTCAGTGCACCTGGTAAAAATAAGCAATTTTCTGAATCCTCATTTAGATAGAATTTACCTTTCCAAAAGGAGAGAAGGGAAACCAGGCCTTCTGAAGACTGAAAATATTTTGTATAAGCAGCCTTAATGTCTGAGCTAAACTTTAGCCTGTTCCTTTCTGCACTATTTGGCTGAGATTGGGACTAAGCTTTCCTTGGGGACATGAATGGGAGGTTCCTGTGCAATTCTGCTCCTGCCCTTCTTTTGCCCACCCCTTTGTAATGTTCTCGTTGATCTAATTTCCAGCTGGGCTCTTGCCACTGTATTATATAAACCAAATGCTCAAGCAAAGGCAGCATAGTCAGACTTCTTGCTGAAAACTTGAAAAATTGTTTCTGCCCAGCTAAGAAGCTCCTGGAAGTTACTGAAGCTGTGTTGGACAGATGGTAATGGGAGTGCCCAGACTACATTAGTTAGATCCATCACTAATGGCAACAAGTTTTATTCTTCCCTCCCCTTCCTCCCCTTTCTCTAAGTAGTATATGCACTTTTTATGGGTTATATAGGGTTGTTTTAGTTGGTCCTGTTGCTCCCTGTGTTCTGAAGGTCTGTATAAAAAGAGTTTTGAAAGTCATGAAATGGAGTAATATTCTGCCCTGTACAGTCTTTGAAACCCACTGTTATGCAAGAGCCTTTACAACCAGTCAATGATTCACTTTAGCAATTAAAGCTCTGTGCATTGGTTTGATATCAACTTGGTACATAGCAAGCATTGCACTTTCTTTAGAGCATTGCCCTTTTACATGTAACACTCATAGCTGATATTCTTGCTCAGCATTTGGACCTCTTTGGTGTAATCTGTGTTGAACCTTGTGGTGTCATTGCTCCCAGCTATAGATCTACCTCTTCTGCCTGAGCTCCAAAGTTGCTTCGTGCCTTCTATCAAAATACCATACCTTGTTTGGCTTTATGTAGGATCTGTACATGTTTGGTTTTTTGTTTAGTTTTGTTCATTTCTAGGATGAGGGTTTCTTTAATACTAATTCATAAAGCATTAAACTCAACAGCAACAACAGACTAGAGAACATAAGAAATCTGCTGTCGAAGCAAAGACTGGCTTCACAGCACAGAGATCAGTCTGCTACTAGTAGCTGTTTTATATGGTCTGGAAAATG
Organism: Drymodes brunneopygia; assembly: GCA_013400955.1. Lineage (NCBI taxonomy): Eukaryota > Metazoa > Chordata > Aves > Passeriformes > Petroicidae > Drymodes > Drymodes brunneopygia. The sequence continues at coordinate 1,711,045 of VZTZ01022849.1, read as the reverse complement.
TGAGATGGCTTACTAATTAACAGTGTAATGAGCTGTGTGGCCAAGATTGCACTCTAGGGACCCGAAGGCTATGAGTGACAACTTACAGTGTATGTGTGAGTGGTAATCCAGCTCTACCCCATCTTTCTACATATTTGAAAAGCGTGCAGTAGTTGTGGGAGCCCCTGGAGTTACCCTGTCCAGCAGGTCCATCCTAAGGAGACTTTCTGTTGGGGTCTGAGATAAGAGCAGTTGGAGGGAAGCCAACAAGTGCATGAGCTAAATACCAGAAAAAGCTTCAACGTCCCTTGAGATGAGATTTTGGACTAGTTCAACACAGATGAACTTGTTTTGTGAAGGCCCCCTTGCACAATATGATGAGCCACATGCCTCTGGCAGGATGTCCAGGTGAGATACCAGTCCCTTCCTGCCAGGCTGGGCTGGGTGAGTGTGCTGCTGCCCAGGCTGGTCAGTACCTGAAACCTTTCTGATAGTGGGAGCTCACCTGCAGATGTAGATGAGTTGTCGATGGAGATGAGTGGGACTGAGGAGCCACCCAGTGGCAATCTCCCACAGCCTCTCACTGGCCAGAAGTGGGTGCAGCAAACTGGTCTGCTCAGTGGTCAACAGCTGGCCAAATGTCCATTTGGTGGCCAGAGCAGGCTGTGACTGCAAAGGTGTAATCTCTTCTTGCATATAAGTGGAAGATATTAAGCAGTTCCTGACCACTGATTTTGCATAATTGCCAGTCTTGCTACAGTCCATGGATCTATTTTTCAAATCACATCTTTTTAACTGTTGTAATTTTATTCTCAAGATTACACCAATTTTATTCGTAATCTAATAAAATTAGGGTGCTCCTGTAGGCAAGTTCTTGGTGGTGTTTGGCATTAGAGAGAGCTCTTGTTTTCAGTTGGCTTTTTTAAAGTCAAAATGAGGTGCAGTGCTTGGCTTTGGTAGCAGTATTTATGTTTTAGTATTTAGAAAGTGAATCTTCTCAGGGGAGAAATCTGGCTCAGGTAGCTGAAAACTTTGCAAAGGTGTTGCTGCTGCTCAGGCTGCAGAGTATTTACCATTGATAGAAAGTTAAAAGGCTTGTGACAGACTTGTATGAAAATATGAACCGCTTCTGAAGAAATCTGTACTCCTGTAATTTGCATTGTGCAACCATTTGCATTACGATTGTTTTTTTGGTGCTTCTTAAAACTTTCTTTAGTGTATGTCAAAAGATCTTAGTTCAAAGGACTACATTCCTATTAAATGGCAGCTTTTCCATATGAATACATTCTATGAGAATGCAGTCCACATGAATGCTATATACTTCTCAATTGTAGATGTGTCTAAACTGAATGTTGCCAAAATGGATCCAAACAGTTTCCCTGTTCAGAAATATTGTGTGAATAGTACTTGTGTTCTGCAATAGTGCAGTTCTAGTGTAAGATACTATTTCCTTGAGTAGTGACTGAAGGTGGATAATCATCTAGAGCATGTTCTCCAAGAGAGCAGAGGATTGCCTAAGTCATATCAAGGATGGGTGATGGACAGAGCTGACAGCTGAGATGAAAGATGAAGGAGTATGTTTGTGCCTTCAAGACTCTCCCACCAGACCTAGTGCCACTCTTTCTCCAGTGGCCTGGTCCGTGCGGTGGCTGAGCCAGTTCTAACTGGGGTGCTGTGCTAGCAATTGCTAACAATGCTCTGCCCACTGCCTCATCTTGTGCTGCTGCCCATTTGACCCCTCAGCCAGCCAGGATGGGGGGACAGAAATGCTGAGGAGAAGGAAAGGGACAGGATGGCCTTTGGATGATGTCAGCCCTACCTGGGTGCAGTTTTACTGTGTCAGGGCAGTTCCTCTTCCCATACTTCAGTAACAGCCATTAGCCTTCATCTGATGCTGCTGTAATCACCCGAAGTGTTTTCTTTGGGCTGTGATTGTTGCAAGGTGCACATCGTGATTGGTTAGGTGGAGCTGCAAAACTGGTTAAAAATACTCTCTACTCCAAGTTCCTTCCAGTGGCTTCTCCTTGGGCTCAAAGGTGTAGCAGAAAGGATTGGAAGGTGCCTTAGAACTGATGGTGCCCTGCTCAGGCCTGCAGGACTGGCCAGAGAAATCCCAAAGGCACTGCAGACTCCTGCAGTGTTTTCAGTGCTGGCTTCTGCCCTGCGAAGTGGAGCTCGTCTGACAACTGCTTTTCCACTGTATGTGCAGAAAGGGTTTCCAGGTAATCTCTAACTTCTCTCTCCCTTTACAAAAAACCCCCATCCAGCCCTAGACTCCCCATGGCCCATGCTCTCAAGAGAATAACTTGTTCACTTTTTTTTCCACTTATCCCCTCTCCACACCCACCTTTTTTGTCTTTTGAATCTAATAAAGTGGGTGACTCAGTACTAAATATAAAGCCTCCTGCTTCCGGCATCATCTGCCTGTGGCTCATTTCCTGGAGTTGACATCAGTTGAAGCCTCCCGATTTCCTTATGAAATAGCAAGACATGAAATATCCTTTGCAGGGTGTTCTGGGCTTACTTGCGGACTTCTTTGGTGACTGCTTGGCTCCCTGATCTAAGCTGTGAATAATTAGCTGGTTAATTGCTAAGCTGAGCACTGGTGGAGCACAGGGTAAGTCGGGCAAGTCCTCAGATCTGTTTTGCACTGCAAAATCATACTCAAGTTTGCAGGCGTTTTTTAAATAAAGACCAACTTTCAGTCCCTCCTGCATATGCAAGTTTTTTATTAAATAAGCATGAGCTTGACTAATGTCTTGCTTTCTTCCAGATGACAGGCTTGCTGACAGAGCAGCTCAGGAAACTTTTAAGGGGGAAATCTATCAAAGATGGACCTGTTTTTTCTTTAAAAAGACTGATAAACTGAGGAGCTACGGTCAAATTCTTGCTCCTCAGTTGTCAGATCTTTTCATAGCTGTTTACATTGATGTGATGAACACTGCCATTGATTGGCACTGAGAGAGAAAGCAAGAAGTGCATAAACCCTCAATTTGTATCAAAAAGCACAGGTGAGATTCTTTCTACCTGTTCATAATTTCATTAAAACCCTTATACTTAAAAGAGAATGTGGACAGAACTGGAGGAGGGGAACATCTTGCACATGGTAAATGGTCACTGATGTCAGTCCAAAATAATGGAGTGGTGGCTGACCACTCAGCTTTGTTCTGTAAAGTCCTGGCTCATAGAGCATGGTGTTTTTTCTCTAGTAAAATAGACTATTTAAGTTACATGGTTTTCTCTTTCAGTTAGATATTCTTTTGAACTTCTCTCCCTTCTCTCTCTCTCTTTTTTTTTTTTTTTTTCTTTGTAAGGAGAGGGGATGTTCCTGCAAACACTTGATTTGCAGCACCAGAGCAGGCAGAGGCAGGAGACTGAGCCACCTTTGCTGCTCCTGAAGGCTCACCAAGGTCTACTGATGCTCTGTTGGCTCTGGCGTCTCCCGAGGCTGCTGTGGCCCAGCCCTCTGGCCATGGAGGTTTCTCTAGCATGGGGATGCTGGAGTGGACCAGCATGTCCTATACCCCCATGGCTGGTTTACAGTGGAGTTGGCAGTATCCCAGCAAACAGATATTTTAGGCAGGAGCTATAAGTGCCCACAGTTAAAACCCATCCCAAAAGTCACTAGGACAGATGCAGCATGGCTAGGGACTTGTTCATCACTGTGGATTTCATCAGTTATCTCAAACAGCTTCCAACATTAGCATGGTATCTCTTGGCATTAGTGAGGAAAATGTGCTACTTCTGGAGTGGGCAGGAAAACTTGGTGTCCAGAAGCAGATGGTTGTCCTCTTCTGGACTCACTGGGGAGAGCAGTGGGGCTGCATAACCCACTGTAGCCAAAGGCCAGCACACTGGATGAGCTCCCTTCCTCCCCTAGAACTTTGCCAAAGGGTCTGTTCTTGAGTGTTTGTGGTGAAAGACAAGATGACTACTGAATTTACCCTCTCTGCTCCTGTGTCACCTGGAAGGCAGCAGCTGCTGCTCCCACAGCTGTTGTTGAGTACCTTCTGGAGGGCAAATATGTATTAGTGGCCTCCCAGTGAAACTTGGCAGCTGGAGCTGCGGAGGAGATGTGTCCCCTTGCGCAATGATGTGCTGGAGGAATCCTGCCAGTGCTGGAAGTTCTTGTGCAAAACCTACATCATGATGTTCCATGCAGGGGAGTGGATGTGTCACCTGAGCACCCCAGGCACCTTCTTCTTCCCTAGAAGGCTTTTTTTAAAGCAGGAAGAAGAAGAAAATGCACTGGTATACTGACTCTACCAAAAAAAATTCCTATTTTGGAAGAGTGTGGGGAGTGGTGTGAGACCAGGCGTGTCGAGGAAGTGGGCTGGGAGTGCCCGGGGTACTGTGCGTTTGCTGCCTGCCATGGCCACACCCTGGTGTTCTGAGTCTCGGGACATGACGTGGAGATGAGTGGTGCTGGCACTGCCGAGGTGCTATTTTAGGTTTGTCTGTAATTGCAGGTTGGACCGCCAGGACTGGATTTTGAGTATTCAGAGAGCAGAGTGCTCTTAAAGCTCTGGAAAAACTGGCTATCTCTGATCCTTCGCAAATGTGGAAGATGGGTATTTCACGTGCACTGTTAATTGAACTCCTTGTGGTGGAGCCACTGAGGACCTGTGCTGCCTGGTGACAGGGAGTAGGGATGGCCATTCCCAGTCAGAGGGAATGATTATACCCTGGTAGCCCTGTAGGATGCTTCACACTTACCTCAAAAAAGTGAGTTAAGCAGCGGTCTGAAGACCACAGGCTGGCTTTTAGGCATCTGCCTCTGCACTGCCAGTCTGCCACCTCCACACCTGCAGGTGCCGCTTTGCTGTTCCAGCAACACAGATGACAGAGACAAGGAAAGGAGGCTTTTCTTTCCCCCCCCAAAAAGCAGATATTGCTTGTGCAATGGCTCTGCCACTGATAGAAAGTCACAGCCTAGTTTGGGAGCTGGGCTCTGGTGTGCTCTCCCCAGGACCTGTCAAGCCCTGGAGCCTCACTAGCCATTGCAGGATGAATTTATGCTGTGCAATATACTCACATGGAGGATGGAAAGTGGAGACACTGAACTTCATGAGATGAGTTTCTTTGTTTTTGTTGCATGTTTGCCCTAACACTTCATAGACTGGATGCAGTCTGGTTTTGGTCAGAGCAGCCACTTGGGCTCCCTGCACCCAGAGGCTGATGTGATGCTGAAGCTGGTTGCTGGTGCAAGTCAGAGCAGAGTCGAAGTTGCTCTTTCCTAAACCCTGTCTGATGTGCACTCAGCCTGGTCTCCATGGACTGCAGAAGTGTTTTTTCAATCCAACTTCTTTCATTTTAAGTTGCAGCTGCAGTTCTGGGCATAAAACCCTCTATTTTAGTTTCCATGATGTTTACCATCCTGAGGAAGCTGGCAGGCTGTGGGTTCAGGGTCAGGTGTTTTGTTTTGGTTTTTGGGGTGTGTTTTATACCTCTTTTGAAACTTCACAGCTGGAAGCTAAATTTTCAGGTGATACCCAAGAAATGGTACCAGGCAGTGACTCACTTGCCTGGCTGATGTAATTTTTAAAGGGAAACAACAAAAAAACCACCCAGTGATCATACTTATCATAATTTTTAGAACAGTCACAAGTTCTTCAAATTTTTCACTAAATCAAATACTGTATTTATTAGTTAATGACATCTTTATGGGAATGCTCAAATATTATGGACTTAATAGGAACAGAAATCTCTGAAATGTATGATTATAGTTTGGAAAGCCGACTTAACCTTTCTGGTGATTGATTCTGCTCCTGTGCATTGCATCAGCAACACACAGTACATGATGTTTCTGTTGCTTGTGTCTTCCTGGCTGGCAGCAGATGTCAGTCCCTGTTTCATCTAGAGCAGACAGGGATTATTAATTGCTGAGGTAATGCAATATATTACAGTATGAGCCAGCTCTGAAGTCTGTATTTGATTTAATCTAATCTATTCAGACAACTTTTAAAAAAAATTATTTTCATTTTTGAGGAACTAGGAGGTGAAATAGCAGGCAGCATCCTCCTTCAGTGCAGACTGAGGCCAAATAGGTCTGGATCCTTAGTGTTCTGTGAACTTCTGGTTGTTTCAAAGACATCCATAAAATAAGCACATAAAGCCAAATACAAGCTCTGCGATGCTGTTTGACTGGACATACTGAGAACTAGCAAAGCAGAATGCATTCCTTTTAAAGAATAGAGCAGTAGAGGTTTTTTTTTTGTTTTGGGTTTTGTTTTTTATAAATTAAAAAGATAGTTTGCTTACCTAAAAGCTCTGTATCTTATTGCTTCCTGATCCCAAGTGCCAAGCAATCAAAGAACCGGTTGTTGGGGAGAATCCCCTCTGGGTGCCCGGTGCTCACGGGATGCTCGGGCCGCCCGGCCGCTGGAGCGCATCTCTGCGCGCATCCTGGCAAGCGACCTCCCATCGCTGGGCGGGGAGGGAGGCAGGAAGGAATGCTGGCTGCCCAGCTCCGGGCTGGGGGCGTGGGAGACGCTTCAGCGCTCGGGCCGGGGAGGGAGCGATTCGCCGTCCCTGGGAGGAGAGGTGAGGAAAGGCTGGGGAAGGGTGTCCCGGGGCGGGCTGGCGTGTGCGTGCGGCCCGGCGGTGCGGGTGCAGGCCCGTGCCAGAGACTGTCCTGCAACGACTTGTTTTTTCTTTTCTCTGCAAAAAGTCTTGTGATTCCTGCTGCTGTAGTAGACAGAGGAAAACAGCTGAGGGCAGAACGAATTTCAGGTTTTGATGTGCCTAAGTTTGGAATTTGTCAGTGCACCTGAAGCGTGCAAACAGCAGCAGCGAGCGCTGCCACCGACTGTGCATCACCGAGGGTTTAATGTTTCAGGCGAGGGCTGAGGGTGTGCCTTCCCACAACTCTGGGGCACAGTCTGGTTCCATCTCAGTCTGCAGCAGGCTTTCACAAAGCAGAACTCCTTAAACTTACATGTTAAAGTGTTAAATATTTAAACCTCTGCCTTGCAGAAAGTGCGAGGAGCTCTGAGTGCTTTTGGGAAATGGCTGTAGGCTGCTGGCTGTGGCAGCTACTGAACTTTTTGGGGTCTTTCACTTGCAGAGGTTGGGCTCTGAATGCTGCCTTGCCATTCCAGTTGGAATGGCATGAGGCATTACAGGCTGGCAGGATTTAGTTTCATAACAAGAGTTTATCTTGCTTGTTGTGATTTCTGGCTATACCTGATGCTGGAAGCCAATATAGACCCTCTCTAAATACTTCAGTAGTTACTACTAACTTAAAACAGTTGCATATCACTACTTTTAAGTATTGAACTGAAATGCTGAATTTTTTGTGCTAAAACCTTAACTTGTCTGCAAACCTGTAAAACACTTCTAGTATAGCTTCTTCGTGTCCTAATCTTGTTTATACTGAATGTATTGCTCTGAGGTTTTGCTTAGTTATGTTTTATTAAACTGATAATATACTTGCTCTTAGCCAAAAGGCTGAGATGAGATATTTTACTCTGCATTTATTCTGCAAAGCATCTGTCTCATAAGAATGATTTTTCACAGCTGGAGGACTCTCACACCCTCCTGAAATTCAAAGTAGTGATGAGGTTGCATGCTGTTTACAGTGCATACGTCTCTTTAACCACAACATCTGTCCTAGGGGTATTGGGCACTGGCTGAGCTGCAAAACAGAGGGAGAAGAAGGAGGCAGCTTGAAGGGACCTAATGAGAAGTCAGTGCTTGGCTCCAGGAGTACTGGGTGCATTTTCCTAACCTTGGTGCTGGATGCATTTACCTAACCTTGAAACCTGCTAATTCAAATGCATTTTGCAGAGGTTATTAATGCTTATCCAAAATCCAAGAGTCACGAAATAGAGCTTGCCTGATCCTGAACTGGTGACTGCTGTCTTTGGCTCCCTATCGCTCCTCCCCATATTAAGTTAAATTATAGAGAAGTGTGGGGAACACCCTGCAGTTAGACTAAATGTGTTTTTACTGTCATTGCAACCTCCTGGGAGGCAAAGCCAGCAGCTTTCCTTCACTTCTGGCCATTTCATGTTAATGTTTGAGATTAATGTTTCTGATTTTGCCAAGCGTAGATGGAATCTACACCGTCTATTCTACAGTAAATAAGTAGTGAATTTTTAGAGCTTTTTCCTACTTCATAAGCCACTAGGACAGCTATGCAGTGACACTGATTCATTGCAGTCTAATGTTGCTTTTTTTCCTCTGAAACAAATTAATTTGACTTCTTTTCCTTTTTCCCAAGTGCTTTCTAAACAAGATTGTAGACAGCAGGGGAAGGATGGAAAAGGGTTTTTCTTTTATAGTAGCTTTTTATAGTTAGAGATCTGTTACTGAAATTCCTGGGGTTTAAGACACTTTTGAAACATAATTACAACACTTACGGTATGGTTTGTAGTTTCTAGTGTTTTGTTTCTTATTTAAGAAAACATTAATTGTCACATTTCTCTGAATGTTTATCATCTGGGCAGCCAGAATTTAAGCCTTGGCTGCACTCTTTCCAGACAGCTCTGTTTACCTTCAACTGGTAAAACAGTTTGCAAACTGCTTGTCCACAGCTGTACCTTCTAAAAGGTTGCAGAGAACCCACCCTCCCAAAATTAATAGCTGAAACTCCCTATTGTCCAGCTTGCCAGGGATCAGCACCGTCATGCCGGGTGTTTGGCTTGCAGGAGCTTGTTTGCTGGTGTTGAATAAGCAGTGACTGTGCTGTGATTTAATTTAGGGATCTGGTTGATTCCCCCACCTGGGCGGGGGGGAAGTTTAGCAGACTGAGTAATGCTTCTTGCTTTATCGTGGCACACTGGAAATCAGTCCCTTTGCCTGCCAAAGTCGCTACCTGAGAGCAGCTGGAGGTACTCCAGGGGGGATGGAGACGTTCTGGGTTGCCTGGGCTTTGCAAGGCTCTATCCAGCTGCTCCTGAAGCAAGGTGCAGGCTCAGGTCTGCAGCTCATCTTGTGAGGAACTGGGTTCCTTTGGGGCTGAATATTGGGAAATCAAGAGACATGTGCTTGAGGCATGTTGAGGGTAACCTGCAGGTCTCAGCAAGCAGGTCCCAGTCGCTTCTGGGGAAGAAAATTTGCACTAATTCAGCCTTGTGAACCTCATTTCTCCTTGCTCATACTGGCAGGGAACCCACTGTCTTTCACACTATTGCTCTGAGAGTCCCCTCATGAATGAGGGATGTTAAGTTTTTGTAATGGATGGTAAGAGATGGGTCCTTTCTTGAAGACATTTATGGTTAAGGTACAGAATAAGCAGAAGGAAGTGTTAATGCTGCTCTTTTTTTAGGGAACTACGCAAGAGTAAGAATTACTATCAACATAAGAATTTCCTGAGAGGCTTGCATGGCTTTTCTGTGCCTGAGCCAGGAATTTAAATGAAGCCCTCTGAGTTTCAGTCCATTAGCTGACACCTGACCTCAGCCCCCCTCTCTTTTACCTTCTTGCACTTCAGTTTAAATAATCTCTGAATGTTACTTGCTTTTGCAAGTTCCAGGCAGATGAGTGTTCAGCTCTTCCTCTCCTGAGAAGTCTTGAAAGGATCACCTGTTCCATGTTGTACTAGCTAGGTAATGAGAATATTGCTGTTCTGTTTCCACTGACATGAACAAAATATTTAAAAAAATTAGTTAAACCAGTGTAGTGGGTTATGATTTCAAATGTTCTCTAACCCTGGAGTAGCTGCTGTACTAAAACTGGAGGTGTGTCAAAATACAACACTTAGTAGGAGTATTTGTCAAAGAGGCTTTTAAGGATTGATTCATTGGTGCCTTGAGCAGTATTTTATCTGTTTTCTACTGTGCCCTGTAGATTATAAGTACTCTGTAGATACGTGTAATAGATTTTGAGCAAGGTGTGTATGCTGTAGCTGTGAGCCTGCAGCTTGATGGGGGTGTGTGAGTGCAGTTGGTCTCCTCTGTAACCATTCATCCAGTCCACTTGGCCTTGGTCTTCCATGGCAGGAGCCTTCAAAGAGTGTAAGGTCTGCAGAAAGCTTTTAGTGCTTCTCCCTTCCATTTGAGTCCCTAAACAGTTTTATGTTTCTGTTGGTTCAAGCTTCTCCTAGTAGATGCTGGGACCTGAGAGTAACCAAACATCCATCCACTCTGCTCCAGTATTGCATCTCACCTCTTAATGTGCATCAGAGGCAGCTCTGGCTCAGAGGACAGGGATGTGTTGGGGGAAATTTTGTTGAGGACTTGGGATGCTTTATTATTTCCTTTCCATGGGCAATTGGACTGGAAGCATTTGTGTTCTTCTGACTTGTGCTTCCCTCCAGCCTCTGGGCAATTTGGCATCACTTGGTCAAGCATCTTCATCTGCTTGCTCTCTGTTTTCTCTGTCTGTGAGACAGAGGGATTACTGTACTTGAATCCCTGTGAATTTCTGTTCATATCCCCAGCTTTCAGTATTCTGGATGCTGCCGTGGAGGACATGGCTCTCCTGGGCTTTTATCAAGGGGCTGATTCCTATTTGATGCTGTGAGCAGGTTTGATGCTGATTTTGGGTTTTCTCTGGGTGCTGGCTGCAGCTCAGTTCTGTGTCAGGGTTCTGATCATGCTGGTCATTATCCAGGCCTGACCTCACCCCAAAGAGCTTCCTTGGCTGTGCAGGGCTGTCAAAGGCATGGAGATTGGCTGATGGGTCAGCGGTTGTTTTTACTGAGGATTTAAGATGATGGAAGCTAGTGGATCTGGTTCTGTCATGAAGGGAGAGAAAACACTTTGACCAGCATGCAAAAGGGGAAGGATCAGGTTGTCCAGGCTGTCAGTGGCTGTTGGGGTAGTGGTTAAAGTCTGAGCAGAAGACACGGGAGTAGTGATTTGCTGCATTTGTTCCCATACTGTTGGAGTGGCCCTGCCTCTCTGCAGCCTGGATCCCTGCTGGGCATCTACCCAAGTGCTGCTCAGAAAAATACCTGGCATCACTCTATGCAGGTCTGGCTAGGAGAAACTGAGCTTCTAACCTGGATTTGCTGGAGGAACATACTTGTCCAGAGGTGGATACCCCACTGAGACATGCCTCCAAATCCAGAGAGAACCTCTGGCAAGCTCAGAGCAGTGACTAACTCCAGCATGTGTGTCTGCTCCTGATGGATTTGGCAGATTTTTCCCCTGCAGCAGTGGTGAGTTGTGCAACAATTGGAGCAAAGTTTCACAGTCCACTCCCAGGTGAACATAAGCATAGCAGGAAACTTGCCTCTCCCAGCATGACAGTTTCAGGAGTCTGAAAGAGTATCAAGCAAAACCTGCTGATGGGACTTCTTCTGTTTTAGAGGTGCTTCATAAACAGCAGCTGGAGGTAATCTCAATATGGAATTGGGATGAAGTGACCTGAAGAGTGCCTGTACGGTGGGAATCCCTATCTGCAGCCCTCTCTCCCTTCTCTGTGATGCAGCTGGTGGGCTACACAGCTGGCATGGATCAGTCAAAAGGTGTACTGTGTGTAAAGGCAGTAGCTTGAGGGAGCTGGAGAGCTGGGTAGTGTAAGGTAGTCAATTCAAATAGCCAGGCAAGCTTAAAGTAATTCAGAATTAAAATGAAATTTATGCAGTTGGTCTTGGCCTGTTAAGTGAGTTTTTTGGTGCTTTGCGTGGCCAAGAAAAGCTGAATGAAGAGTGAAATAAAGCTAGATTTGGTTAATGGCTTTGCAGGTGTTAGAGTACAGTGGTGTTCAATAGTTAAAGCATGTCAGACCTTGAGACCAGAGCTGTGGATTCATTGCTGTTGAGCCTGATGTGTATGGAGCTGAAAAACTTCACTGAAGGGGAGATCCACACAGGAGAGATGCAGCTGCTCAGCCAAATCTGGCACCACAAAGCAATGCCTGCTCAAAGCATTGTGTTCCCCTTTCTTCCTGAAGCAGGGGAAACAGCTCCCTGAGTGGATAGGAACACCACAGTGTTTGTCAGCACAAGAACCACGATTGTGCAAAGAGCAACACCAAACTGATTTCAGAATCTGCAGCAGCATCATCATGCTGTTGGTAAGGGGTTAGACACCACCGTGGTGCAGCCTCTCTGGATGGGGTAGCATCTCCTAATCACTGCTCTTACCAGAATAACATCTATCACCAAAGTGTGGTGAAGGTCTGGTTTCAGCCAGTGCCTCTGACCAGTGACTGTGTGGAAGGTATTGCTCAATTAAAAGTTTATGTGTTTATGTGCTTCCATCAGCTTGGTGTTTGCTAATAACCACATGCAAAGAGCGGGTGCTGTCTTGTAGGAATTTGATGAGCAAAACACTGTGGTGAGCATTTAACGAGCACACAAACTGATTATGAGCAGGAGAGGATGGATTTTATGATAGGTTTTCATGTACAGGCCATCAATTCCTAAACTCTCCTGTCTCCCTCCAAAGCACTGGAAACTATTTACCTCAGAGGACTCATCAGACCAAATCTGTGCACCATAAGCTTTCACATCCTCCTGTCTCTGTCAAGTTTGGAAATGTTGTCTGTAAAACCCCAAAGGCTTTGCTTGGACTGGACCAGTAAAAGCAGCCATCAGAGCTGATGATGGAGATGGGAGTGGGTGTATCTCTGCCCTCTGCTGCCTGCAAACATTTCCAAAGACAGCATGAGCCTGGGCCTGTGCCTGTGGAGGAGGGTTCCTGCAGTGTCAGGAGATCACTGCAGCATCCTCTGCAGCTTCCCAGTCACCTGGAAAGGGATGCAAAGAAAACTTATGCTTGTTATCTCTTGCCAATGACTTCCCTCAGTGTCCTGAGGGTGGCTGCTTTGGACTGTGGTGGCATCTCTGGAGCTTGCAGAGCCCTTTTGGGATGGTCACAATGCTGCTGGCTGCTTTCAAAAGGGGCTGGGGAGGGTGAAGAGGGGAGTAGTGCACGCAGCCACCCCACTGTCCGGTGCAGCTCTTGGCAGGGACCAGCCCTACCTGCAGAACAGGGAGGAAAAGGAGGATGAGGTGAGCCACAGGAAGCCTGGGGGCTGGATCCTGTGTTGGCTGAATCACTGGGTTTCCTCTGAATTGGCCAGGCAGCTGCGTCAGTGCCCAAGCCCGAGGGCTCTGGCACTTGCTGTGGGTTGTGAGGGGACCGAGTGCCTCTCTGTCCCACTGCTTATTCTGAGAGATATGTGCTGGGCTAGTGGTCACAGACACGTAGGGTTTGAGTATGTTTAATTAGCTAATGCTAACTGATTTGCCTTCTGATGTCAGGAGATTTTGTCATGGAAAGGGAGCAAAACCACAGGTTCCTCAGAAACTGAGTGAGTCACTGCTCCAGACTAGGTCTAACTCACTTGCTGTGTTGGATTTTTTCTAAGAAATTGGGTGGAAATAGGATGTATTAATACCTTTTTGTTGACACTTTAATGTGTCTCTGCATTGGGCTGTTTGAGTAAACAAGTTGGTATTGTTAATCAGTCATTGTAGAGATATTAAAGTGAGGCAGGCCTGGAAGGGATGAAGCACTCAGTTTTCAGAGTAACACAGAGCTGCTAAGAAAGTAAATTCTTCCATTTGGATCAGCAGCAAATTCCAGCTCTGTTTCAGTTGGAAGTGTTCAAGTGGCTGTCAGGAAATATTTGGTTGTCATGTGCTTTCAAATTTGAATTAATCTGCCAACTTCCAAGACGTACAAATGTCTGAATATCCCCCCTTCATCAGTTTTCTGCCAATCCTCTGTGTAGGATGCAGCTTCCAGGGCTTCCCCTCTTGGGGAAGAGTCTTGAGAACAGTTTTCTCTGTGCTTGAGTGTTTTTAAGTTGCTGTCTGAGCAGTTAATCCGCCTAAATATCCTGGTTAGCTTCTGGCACTTGTGCTGGAAGTGCTGAGTGCCTCAGCAGAGGCATCCCTCCAGTGTCAGCCCTTGCAGTGGCCTGTCCCCAGGTGGCTCACAGCTGTCAAAACACACGCTGGGACAGCTTTCCTTGACCTGGCCCTGTGGCAGTTCTGCAAATAAACTAACCCAAATTCGGTGACTGCAGTGTGTTTAGAACCTGTAAAATTTGTTTGCACAGGAACTTTATACAGCCTGTCTCAGGGCAGGAGTTGATATTCTGAAACCTGACATGTACTGAAAGCAGCTCTGATCTGTATCACAGGTAGAGTCTTCAGAGGACAGGAACAGGCTGCACCGTCTGCCAGCCACGCTCTTCTAGGTAGTGCCTTTGTGCATCCATGTGTTACAGAGCTGCCCTTGCCTTTCTTCTGGGGGGTGAGGAATGAAGGCAGGATGAAGGATCTGGAGCAGTAATTGCTTCCTTGTACACTTTGTTTATCTCTGCATTGACTGATGAGCTGCCAGCCACCAGACTAAAACTTTTCTCTTGTTCTCTCTGTCCCCCTAAAATGGGTGTTTAATTGTGAGCTCCTCTCTGCCTGTCATACCCTGGCAGAGGCTTTCCTGCAGCAGGAGTGTGTGTGACATGGTCAGGCATGAGCAGCGTGGTGTGTCCCCACAGGGCTTCCAGTGAGGCAGCTGATGTGTGATCCCTGTGCCAGTGTGATAAAAGGGCCTTTTATGTCCCACAAGACAAAGCCTCTTGTTTAAAAATGCAACTGAATGAAAAACACGATTCTGAATGCCCTAGACTCAGCTATTAAAAACAAACAAACATAAAAAAACCTCACACAACAAAAAAAAAAGAAAAGCTCCCCTGCCCCCCCAGCCCAGTGTGCCAATGATGGCGTAATACCTCTTCATCGCAGAAAAGCTCTGTACAATTGCTTTGGGAACTTGTAACTTTGTGGCCCACTAACCTTTCCATAGACTGTTTTGTTACAACACCCTTTCCCCTTCCCAGACGGCCCTGACAAGGTCAGGTGTCTGCTTTTTCTCTGTTGGTTTGAATTCTCCCTCCCTCCTCTCAAGCAGAGAAACAGAAGGAAGAAGTGATATTATAAAAACTGAGAGGGAAACCTGTTTTATGGACTGAGCTGAACAATCTAGGGACTGAAAGGAAAATTTTTTTTAAGTCAGAACCCATACAAGCAACTGCAGGGCATATCCAGAGCATGATATTTCCCTGATAAAGTCAAACAGAGCAGTATTTTTAAAAGCTTGTGGCTTATGGTGGTGTTTGCTGCTGCTTTTGGTGTTAAAGATGTTGGAGATAGCAGCAAATTAAATTCCAGTTAAGTGGTTAGATAATGATGCTTTGGGAAATCCCTTTTTAAGGGAAATCCTCATGGTTTGAAAATGAATTGGTGCAAATGAAAATTAGGAAGAAGGCAGAATGTGTGGAGGAGCTTTGGCTGAATTTTCAGTCTGCAGCTCAGTCTCTCCTGCCTGGCAGCTCATGCCACCTGCCTGCCTAGCCAGATCTGGCTCTGTTCTTGGTAGCATTCCCCGAGTATTTTTGCCAGTTGTGAAATCCATCTCCTGTATCATGCAACAAGCTTGCTCAGAGCTGATTTTCTTGCTAAGCAACTCTTCTATCCCCTGGAAATAGCCAGGTTCAGGTGGCACTGAGGCTTGGCTGAGGCAGCCATGGGAGTGCTGCAGGGAAGGGGCTGCTCCAGGAGTGGAGATGGATCCCAGCCTGGACATCAAGCAAGACAGTCAGTGCTGCACACAGCATTCCTGCATCTTGCAGGGACCTGCATGGTAGCATTGCCTTGGTCAGCTAGCCTAACCCATAATCTGTGAAACAGTAAAAAAATTTACTTTTATAAAAATTTATTTTTTTACCTCTTTCAGTCTAGTGCACCTTTGCTGTGATTCCTTCCCCTGCCTTATTTTTTCAACTTGGACTTAATGGTGAAATTTGTTGTCTTGCTGTTGGTGACTTTTACTGACTGTTCATTATCTTGTTGTGCCTGCTAATGCTGGGAGGTGGGGTCTGGAGTCCTTTCCTTCATGTCTCTGCTGTGATGCAACTTCTTGTTGACTTTCTGTGCTGCAAGCACCTGTCTGAGCTGCTTTCCCAGGCTGCCACACCTGCCCATCTCTAACAACTTCATTCTTTCCAGACTGAGTGAAGTGTTACAGAAAATGAATATTTACAGCTACAGGCAAACTTTCGTGAGTGCTTGTGAAGGCAGCTGGGAGTCTCAGACAAAAGAGGGCTGCTAATCAGTGCACAGGCATTTGTTAAACTGAGTCTCTTGTTGCTTGAGCCTTGAGCCAGAGCCAGCCTGTTCAGGATCCTGCCTTCTGACAGTCTGTAAACCTCAATCCACCCCTCATCCTCTTGCTTACAAATGAGGAGGCAGCTGTGTCTGTTCCCATAGGCAGAGGAGGAACCTTTTATTTCTCAGCTTCAGGATTGTAGCGAACAATGTGGGAGCTGGAAGATCTTGGGATGCAAATCTCATGCGAAGTTGCACTGAGCCTCCCTAAATCCCCATTGCAGACCCTGAGCTAGAGTTAGCAGTGGTGTTAAATGTGCTTATCAGTGCCCGTGTTTTTGTTCATGCACAGGGCTTGCCCTGGGAGCATTGTTGCATCAATCACTGCTCTCTCATGGTCGTGTCAGCCAGGGTGCCACCAGGGCATCTGATGCCCTGTCACGAATGTCTGGGAAGGGGATGTGCGTAGGTGTCTGACTTTCTCCCTTCCCTGTGGTGATACCTCCTGTCCAGGCTGGCTGGGTGGCACCTAGTCAGCTCTTGGAAAGGAGCATGATGGCAGATGGGTGGAGGAACTCTGTGCTTCATCCTCTCTATTTCTTATACACCAAGCAGATCTGATCCAAATGGAGTTTCTGTGTACTCAGGGTTTCAATGTTTCTGATGCCTGCTGTTCTGTGCTTGCTCATGGTGCTCCTGCCATTCAGGGAAACAGTGGCCATGCACACAGCCTGTTCCTTGCAGTTTTTTGGGAGTCTGACTCTGGGGAAACAAGCAGGTGTTAACTCAAACAGCTTTCTTGCAGAAAAGAAAACTACTTCCTTTTTGCAAACAGTACCAGGTATACTACATTGTGCCAAAAGACCCTCTTCACATACTGTTCAGAATATTTTATTTGGGTTTGGTAGCTTTGTGCTCTTCATTAATATTTTAACTCGGGATTCTGATTTTGTTCAAAGTTGTGGAAAATCTCTGGAGATGTGAGTTCTGACCTACAGAATACACTGACAGCAGGTACCTTAATATGTGCAGAACAGCATAGTCGTAAAAAAATATACAAAGCTAAATATTAACAGGGCTAATGGGCTTTTTGACTTATTAAAGAGTGTATTTCCCACCTCTGAGTTTGACACATCTGTTTTCTTAGTGGAAAGATAAACGTGGTTCTGGGAACTGTGGTGACACTGGTACTGATTGTTGCTATGCTGCTGTTTGAAGCTGCATATTGTTGAATGCAGCCTGGTTTCACACAGTATTCTTTTTCTCTCTTTAGGTACTCCCTAAATTCATGAGATGGCCAACACCATGCAAATCTCCAAAGATGAGCTGGAGGAACTCAAGGAGGCTTTTGCTAAAGTTGGTAAGTCACAGTGAGGAGGGCACCTCACTCCTGCCTGCTGCACATTTGAATTGGATTTATCCCACTCCTGTGATGAGCAGCAGTGCCAGCAGGATGTGGGCAATCTGCTGCTCTCGTGATTGTCTCTGTGCCAAGGAGTCCCTTGGCAGCCTTGTTGCTTTTGGCTTGTCACTTAGGCCAAGGAGCACAAAGGCAGGGACATGGGCAGTCTGGCTATCAGGGAGCACTGGCAGACAGCCTTGTACTGTTGCTCCAGGGTGGGCTTTGTTGCTTCCTGATGGCAGAAGTAATACCCACACAGGTATTGCATTGCTTTGGCCTTGGCAGCACTTCAGGGCTGGCACAGTGCTTGGTTCTGGTGGTGTTGGTTTGGCAGATTGGCTGAGCCCTGTGGATGGTCAGTGTAGGTGCTGCATTTCTGGTTTGTGCAGGTGCATTTTGGGGCTTGTAAGCAAAATTGAACTTGTTTACCTGGCCATCATGGAGCAACTTGTGGTGATGATCAATGCCTTGTGCTGAGCACACCTCCATTGCCCTCTGGTGGCTCCATCTCTGCTGTCCTCCCTCAGCCTGCTGTGCTCCAGGGGCTGCACAGCCCCAGCTGCTCCTCCTGCCTCCCAGCCTTCCCCCTGTGCTGGCATCGCAGAAGCCTCTGGCAGGCTGCTTCAGGAAGCTGAAATGGGCAAAAAACTGACATAATGGAAAAAATTGTTTTCTGTTAGTTTAGTTTCTTGATATGGCTTACTGAAGGATCAGAGAACCAGCAGGGAGGAGTGGGATGGGCGCTGGAGCAGAGCCCTGGGGACTGAGGTCAGTGTGTGCAGCTGGGGAGCCACACCCGGGACTGGCACTGGCCAGGATCAAAGTTGCACAAGTGGTGAGAGCCAGCATTTTGTTTTCTTAACTGGACATGGGCATCACTTGAGCACTGGTTATAAATACAAAATCATAGTTGCCTCTTATCTGTACTGGGTGTTACCACCCTCTAAGGCAGGGTAGCTGTGAAAACTCTCACTTGCTCAGAATTTCCAATCTGCAGAAAGAAATGTGAATTTCAGAGGCAACTGATTCTCATGGAGCAGTACCCCCTGTTGGAACTTGAAGCAAGTTGCATTTTAAGGAGTTCTCTCTCCTCTCTTGCTCTTCTCAGGACTTTACAGCAGGCAGAAGTGAGCTGCCACAGAGGGAGATGTTCCTTGGGAGGAAGCATAGTGTTTCTCTCTGTCTAATGTGCCTCTTAGTGCAGATCTCAATAAGGCTGGGAAGTAGGCATCCTGTTCTGTCCTTGGATACATTTAAAATTATTAACCTCTCTGGAATGTGATGGCTTTTTGTCATTAGTTTGTGGGAAATTATCAAGATTAGGTTGGAAACATGGAGAAAGGCAAGTCAAATCCTGGTTTGTTTTAGGAAACCAGCTCACCCTGCTCAGGATGTGGGTCCCTGTTTGGTTTTAAATTATAAAGGCAGTGTCAGAACTTAAATATTAATGAGAAATGTGCTAATTATCCTGGACATACCCACAAATGAGATAGGATCTGCTAGTTCTTTTCAACTGCCTTGTTTTGTGTGCTTTAGGCATGGTAGAGCCTGCCAGCATGTGGGACACACCTGTCAGGAGTGTCTTTAATGCTCTCATTCCCTTTATTCTTGCCTAAAGGAGCCGTGTTTGCCCTGGGATATAGAGCTGGTCACTAGCTGGTTGACTGGCTTTCACTGAATTTCCAATAGCATCTTTAGTGAATGTGAACAGAAGTTGGACTAAAATGAAGCCTGTTTTTCATCTCCCAGCTACCTGGAAGATTTGGAACGCAGCTGAGAAGCATGCTTATAGCAAAACTCAGCTGGTTGGCTTCTAGGATGTAGTGAAGGAGATGTGGGGAGGAAGAAATGTTTCATAGGGTGATTCCTGCTCACCAAGATGTGCCCTACTCCAGTGCACGGCTGATTGGGCTTCCTGGAGACCTGTTTTAGCTCTAGCATGGGGCAAGGTGCTGCTCTGGATGTGTAGGTTGATGGGGCTTTAAAGGTGTGTGTTTGACCAGCTTTTCTGTCTGCAGCTGGACTGGATTGAGACATCTGGGGATGCTGGAAGGCAGTGAGGTGTGTTACTATGTACTCTGTCACCTCTTGCCTTCCATGCCACTTGAAGGTATTTCCTCTCTCCCATGCAACTGGTGTGCTGTTCTCTGACAGCCAGCAAAAGGCATGAGTCCCATAGACATCCTACTGCTTGTTAAAACAATCCACAGGTGAGAAACCACTGTTTAAGGTTATCACTAAAGTCAGCTATAGCACAGACAACTCCCACTGTCCTATAGGCAGTTACTTGTCTTGGAACTGATCCAGGTGGTAAAGAGCAGTGAGGGGAAAAAAAGCTTTGTAATCTTTGAAAACAGTAATTAAGTGGGGCATTGGAACTGTCTAGGCTTTGAGTGACCCACAGGTTAGTGGGAGAAGAGCAGGTTGTTCCAGATCTCATTGGATCTCTGATTTTGTTTTGTGGAACAGGTGCTTGTTCGTGTGTACTTGGCCAAACAGTGGCACTTCAGAGGGGAGGCGTGGCAGGAACAGAATCTGCAAACTTGCTCTGTTTATTTGTCTTCATTCTCCCTCCTTCTAAGATAAGCAGAGATAAGCATCTTTTCTGGAAACATGAAGTACTCAAAAATCATAAGGCAGCTGAACACTTTGTTCAGTGCTACAAGGTGGTAAAACAATGCTCCGAAATGTTGGCTTAGGGCAAATGGGGATCTGTGATCCTGCTAGTGTGTCCTGCTGAGCATATGTCCTTAAAAGGAAATGTGTGGGTTACTTTCCCCTCTTGCATCCTGTTATTTAAGCTATTTTAAGTACTTGTCCTCGGGAGGAAGCTGAGCCAGAGCTTGAAGCAGCTTTTGGGATTCATTGCGGCTTTGCTGCGCCACCTGCATATGGCAGAGGCCGGTGCCGGGCGTTGCTGCTGTGACCTTTCCCAGGTTTAGCATGCTGGCATGCATGCATCTTTCAGTAGAAATAGGAAACTTCAGATGTGCTGTACTTTCCTTTCCATCAGGCAGACTATAATGAATCCAGGCTGTAGCTTGTCTGTTAAAGCGATTTCGCTTTCTTCCATTAGAAATTCTGGGCAGGCCGCCGAACAATTTCATTTGGGATAGCTTCTATTTTGACAGCCTCTTCAGCTGTTGAATACCATCTCAGGTTTTGTTAGAGAGGGATTTTAGACCACCTTCTGTCTGAAGTCTGGGCCTGTTGCAGGACATCCAGCAAGGCACCATATGGTGGGCCTGCAGTGTTGCTGGAAATAGTTTTGGAACTGGCTGGTACTGCAGAGGTGGGTTTTTTTGTTTTGTTTTGTTTTTTTTAAATGCTGCTTCTCTGTACATTTGATAGCAGAAGGGGAACAGAGACAGTAGGAAGGGAAGCAGCTGCCCTGTAGGATAGGGGTCTCAGGCCTATTTGTCATATCAGGCTTGTTGTCATGTTAAGAACAGGTCCATTTTCCATCACAATGTCAATCACTACTTGACTCTGCTACCAAGCCAGCACCACTTTATGGTAAAACCAGCAGGCTTTAACACTCAAATCTGCCCTTCTGTGGCCAAGAAGCTAAAACTTGAAATGAGAGCATCTTCAGTGGAAAACCAGTAACTTGGTGTGTGGTCTTACAGTTAGACTGACAGACCTGATTTACTTGTAGTTCCCACTCACAAGTGTCTGGGACATAGATGCCCTTTTCCTCTGTGAAGTAAATCATTGATTAATTTTTTTCCCAGAATACTATGGAAGAGTAACTCTTACAAGTAGGTGTCTGGGATATTGTTTAGAGCTGCAAGAACTTAGGTCCTGAGTCCTGAAAATCAAAGGTTTTGAGTGAGTTAAGGTGTCCTTCACACTTGATTTTGGCTGTTTGTCTGAGCCCAATACACCCATTGCCCCAATGAGCAAAATCTCTTTTTGTGCCATGCTCCTGACTTACGTGAGCTCCCATGTGCGTGTGCATTTCAGATGGCTCTTCGTGTGGCAGAGTTCTTTTTTTTTGTTGTTGTTGTTTGTTTTTTTAGTGTGAAAAGGTAAATCTTCTTTGAACTAAGCACACCTGGAGGACTGGGAAGATGCTGATTGCAGGAGTGAATGAAACTGTCAAACTGGGCAGTTGTTGACCCAGCTTGGAGTAAATTCCTAATACCTGCCCTGCAGGGCTTCATATGTAGAACCAATCAGCATCCTTTTATCCATGCATCCCTTATTGGAGTTGCAGACTTTGGAGCTCGGTTTCCTGATGTCTCACCTAACAGGCTTCTGCCTCATGAAATACCATGTAAGGTTTTATCCCTTTCACATCTCAATAGGCTCAGACGTAGCACATGCAAGCTTGTATCAGAAACACTTCTGAATGCTTAACCTAGACACGTTGAGAGGAAAACCTTTACCAAATCTGAATCAAAATCGACTCCTATCAAGGATACAATATATATTTTGAATCTTATTTTTCTCTGTCCTTTGCCTGCTGCTTACATCTACTGTAACATTTGGGTAGATGTAAAACTACCCAATGTTTTGATGTAAAAAAAGATGTGGTGGATTGATGGGAAGAAGTGATGAACAGATGTTTCTGGATTTACCTGCCTAATTTGGCAGCATGCTGAGAGATTGTGGTTGGTTCAGTCAGGCACAGGCAAAAGCAGTGGGAGTTGGCTTTAGGCTGAGGGTGGAAGCAAAGTTTTGTTTTAGATTCATAGGCCCTGGAGATTAGGAAATCCCTTCTTGACTTATTTTCCTCACTGGCTGCAAGGAGGGGAAAAGATGCATATTGTAAAGTTAGATTCAGTAATAAAAATACTGTAATAGAAGAGGCTGTGATTTATCTAGAGGGGAAATAGTTTGCTCATGACATCTCAGGCTGGACTGTTAATAAATCTTGCCTTTGTAAGCTTGTATTATTTCAGAATAAAATTCTAAAATTGAGGGCCAGACAGCAGCCTATTGGTACTATTAATCATTGCCCCAAACCACTTTATTTCCTCAGCACTATTGTAAACACTGACTTTTCATAAAGTAGTTTAATATATTTACTAATTCACTGTAATTGATGCTCTTCCTTAGTCTGAAACACAGAGACTGGAGTGTAGGAGGGAGTACAGGTTTGCCCTGGTTACTTTGGATATTTGCCACTGAGCAAAGTTTCGCTTTCTTGCTAACTGATAAAAACAATTTTAAAATCCCATATTCCCATATGGATCTGGTAAATTAGGACAGTTGGAGTGGTGGTGCAAACGTGCTGCTTGCTGGAGCACTGCTGTGAAACAAAACCTAAAACCCAGAGAATCGTCATTAAAAGTAAATTGACCTCTCCACAATTTGGTTAAAAAAAATAACCCTGGACCTTAGAGCTATCCTGATTTCTGTATTTTTGAAAGTATTTCCCTTTAAGCATAAATACTGATTCCCGTGGCTGTGGTGAGATTCCCTCTTGAAGAAAACCAAAATCTGGGGCTGGTGCAGCTCTTTAGACACTAAATTACTTTCCCTGGGCTGTCTATAGCACTTGCCTACAGCAAAGGAATTTTTACATCCTGTTACTGAGCCGGTAACAGCACAACGTGCCCTGAATCCCTGCCTCTATAAAGATGGGGCTGGAGGGTCACGCTTATGTCCTGAGGTGTGACTCTGGGCTGTACAACTGCTTCAAATGCTCTGTCCCCTTGTGGACCCAACTCTGCTGAAATCTGGGTGCCAGCTGTGCTGTGAGCAACACTCTGCTCATCCTGGTTAGGCTGGGGAAGGAAGCACCCAGGCCAGCCTGTCCATAGTGGCAGGGTTTTCCTGAAGAAAGTCTGGGGCTGCTGGATTTGCCAGGTGTGGTCAGCAGATGTGATGATGTCCCCAAAGAGGTGCAAAGCTCCAGTGTCACACGAGATTCTTGTTTTCTTCCTCAGTCTAGTCGGTGACAATATCTCACTAAACACACCATTCTGCTGTGGCTTGGTGATAGACTGTGAAAGCAAATGTCCTTGCAGAGCATTCTTGGGCAGCAATAAAATATCTGGTTGCAATTTGCTGTCAGTGTTAAATGGAGAACGTCATTGACAACATGATAAAAATGCAACTGCAGACCTGACTTGGTGTTTTCAGTTCAGAAAATAAGAGGTTCTGTGTTTCATTACCATCTATTTTTAACAGGCAAAGGCAGTGGTAGATGTAAAAAGAGACATTCTGGAGATTGTTTATGAAAATGCAGATGTTCTGTTGTGAAACTTCACCACCAGACTTGTCACATGAGCCCAGAGTCATCATGGTCAGTCCTGCTTCAAAGCTGCTGGTGCCCAGAGCTGGAGGGCTCCCGTGACTTGTGCTGGGACCCTCTCTGAGGATGTGCTGTGTGTATTTTCTGTGTGCCTTTGGTCCCTAGGGGTGTCCTTTGAACAATGTACTTGATATTTTTGGAGTGGCCATGCTGCTGTGTCTCCATTCCCTGCATGGATTCAGGAGGTCCCCAGTGTACAGGTTGCTCTCCATAAAGCTCTTGGACATGGGGGTCACGTTTTTGCCCCTTTATTGGGGGTCAATTCTGTCAGGTACAGGCAATTTCTAAAACCTTCTACTGCCTCTTCTCTTCCTCAGACCTCAACAGCAATGGGTTCATCTGTGACTACGAGCTGCACGAGCTGTTCAAGGAGGCCAGCCTGCCTCTCCCTGGGTACAAAGTGAGAGAGATCATCCAGAAGCTCATGATTGATGGTGACAAGAATAAAGATGGGAAGATCAGTTTTGAAGAGTTTGTCTATGTAAGTGATATTTCTGAATTGCCAGCAGCCTGGGGAACCTCTTCCAGACAAAGCTAAGGAAGACCATAGAAGAGGTTGAATATGACTTCTCAGCCTAATCCTAATTTTCTTTCGACAAACTGTTCAATTCTGAGGACCAGCCATATAGAAATCAGTTCTTTGTACAGGTATCTGGATATGATCAGTCATTTGTGCTGTTATTGACAGCCTTTATATTTGGACAGAGAAGAAATACCTGTTGGTTTTTGAACAAAAACAAACCAACCAACCAAAAAGAATCCTTGTGGTTTTCCTATATGATAGCTTCATTGGAGGCCAAAACACTGTTTTCACATGAGGTGACAGCTGGAAAAAAAGACTTGCAATGATCCAAACTTGTGGTATTTACTGGAAGCTATTCAGTTTTTCCAGGCACACAGATGAATGCTTGTTTTCCCCGTGTATCAGTATAATTTCCTTTCTCTGATTAGCAAATACTTGTGGTCCCATTAAAGACTTGAAAGGGCATTTCAAGACAGACTTGGATTTGTGTTAGGTGCTGATCTAGGAAAATTCAAATCTGTTGCCTCGAAAGTGAAGAACAGGAGTAAGGTGATAGGACAAGTTGGAGGATCAGTCTTTTTTGGTAGAAATAGGCCAAAATTTAAAAACTCATTTATTTTTACAAAAGCACAAGACTTCTTAGATAATGGTTTGATGAATATTCTTCATCCTTTTGATGCTCTGATGACTGAATGCTGAAGGAGTAATTAAATTACCTGCAGTACGTTGAGGGAGCTGTTTTCATGCCTATTGGTTTCTTTCATATTTCTTAATTTATCTTCACCTTCTGTTCCTTAATTGTTTTCAGACCCTCTGAACTTTTTGAGTTCGGAGTCAACTAGTAAGTTGGAGTTTGCAGTTTGTGAACACTTGCATGCTGGGTGCATGTTTCAGCTGTTGGTTTGAGCTGGTCCACGACTCTTAACTTTGCACTAGGAAGGGAAATATAAATCTCTTCTGTTGCATTTGAAAGGTACCAATGATTGAGTGAAGACAAAGTGTCTTAGAGCAGCTGAGGTGTACATTAGCAGCAATGCTTAGCTGTATGATTTTTACCAACTGAACTCTTGCTGTTTCCTAACTGAGCTTTTTTGCTGGACTTTATGGTACAAAGAATGACATGAACTGACTGACTTTACATCAGGACCAAGTGACTTAGTGGTCCCTCTGCATTAGAGCACATATTCTCAGGAAGATATGCAATACCAGTAGCTAACCCAGGAAATTTAAAAGTAAATAGATCTGCATCAAAATCCTTGTGGTTAAAGCCAACCAACCAGAAATCCCTCAACTTTTGGGCTCTCCAATCTTCCTTCAGCTTTACCTGATCAACCTCTGCATGCCATCAGGAGATGATTTAACTGCACTGTATCATCATCTTGACTTGCCACCTTTCCTGTGTTTAAGGGACAGGGGAAGTAATGTGTGACAACCAGCAGCCTGGCCATTTGGTGACCCCTCTGCAGCCTGGTGTCCTCTCCTGTTGGCAGAAGCACATGATTGTCCTGCTTTACAGTGCTGCTTCATTGTCTTTTTCTGGGTAGTGTTTAGAGAACCTGTATACATCTCATTTGTGTTCTCAGCTTGGTTGAAACTATTTGAGTTCAGTTTAGAAGGAGTTACAGGAAGCTTTCCAGCCACTGCAGGTGTTTTTTACTAATAGCTGCTCAGTTCTGTAGGGCCTTGGGGCCACTGACAGTAACATCCAACCTGTGCAAATGGCATGTGCAGTCTTCCTGTGCTAAAACATCTCTTCTGCCCTCCAAAAAGAGGGTGTTTTCCCAGTTAGCCCAAGCCTGCTGTTGAGGTTGGGGGAATCTTTACCTGGAGCGCACTCATTGTTACACTTTGTTGCAGATTTGACTGTTATATGCTTAAAGAAAATTGTTTCTTGGGTTGTGGACAAAGTCTTTTGTGTAAACTAAAGTCACAGTCCCATGAGCACCTGGCTTACACAGAAAGGTTAAAATTGCACCATAGCTTTCTCAAGTTTGGCCCTGCAGGACCTGCTGCATGTGTTATCTGTGCTCAGACTGCAAAGGTTTCATGGTTTTTTCTTGTGGTCTCTTGAAATCTACTTGTAAAGGTAAATATATGCAAGCTACTTCATGCCTAACGCTTCTGTTTCAGTAGGCACTTGCAGTGTGTGTTTGAGAAGTGGGATGACTCTGCTCACTGTCCATGTCAGATTTAATACCACTACACCCTTGCTGGGCCCTTCACATTTGCTGATTTTATTGTGAAGTTTGCTTTAAAGCTGAGAAGAAATAGTTCCTTCTTGTGGCCCTTTTTGTTATATGAAGATGAATTTTTCTTGTCTAACAGAGCACTTTAAATTGTAGATTTTCCAAGAGGTGAAAAGCAGCGATATCGCTAAAACATTCCGAAGGGCCATTAACAGGAAGGAGGGAATCTGTGCCATTGGGGGCACCTCAGAGCTCTCCAGTGAGGGGACCCAGCACTCCTACTCAGGTACCACTCTGCTTCCCACTCTTCTCTTGGGTTTTTGGAGGTCCTGTGCCAAAACCAGCCCATTTCTACCACCATGCCCTGTGCTGTACTCTAGTTCTCTGAGAGCTGAGTGATCTCACGTCAGGGTGAGATCAGGACAGAATTTATATGCTGCAAATTTAGCAGTGTATAAGTTAAATGAGTTCTTATGTGCTTCATTAACTGTGCTTGCTGATGAAGTCCTTATGTTACACTTGAGTGTGATAAAGTTGTTAAGCAAAAAGTAAATAACAGGAATATTCTGGTGGTTGTAAGAGAGAGTCTTCTTTCTTAAAAATTTGTGTGACTAATGAAATGTGTGGTAATGATAGTGGGGCTGTTGTTTCCCTGGGCTATTGTACCCTACTTCTTTTGGGAAAATCTTTATTATGAAAAAACCTCTGTTAAATTTACAATTTGTTATCTTAGAGGAAGAGAAATATGCCTTTGTAAACTGGATCAACAAAGCCCTGGAAAATGATCCCGACTGTAGGCACGTTATTCCAATGAACCCAAATACAGATGACCTGTTCAAAGCTGTGGGAGATGGGATTGTGCTATGGTAAGTCATGATGGCTCCTGAATTTAAAAAAAAAAATTAAAAATCAGCAAAATAACTTTCCAAAACTGTAGATAGGGGAATTTTCATCCTGTTCTAGGCTGGTTTTGTGGCTGGTGTGTGTGCATAACGTTTTGCACATATAAAAAGAGGCTCGGTCTCTCAGGCTTTCATTGGCCATTGTGTGATGCCTCAGCTTTGGTGCCAGCTAATATTTTCATCCAGTGCTTTTGTTTGGGCTTGAGACTGAGTTTGCTGAGGGGGCAGAAGGTGCTTGGCGGGAGCAGGAGTTGTCCTGGTGCAAACTCAGCCTGGTGCTGGGTAGCTTGAGGGGGGGGGGGCACATGTGATAAATAACCCATTCTCTTGGATGTTCAGACAGACAGTGTCCTCTGTGGGAATGTTAGTGACCTTATTATGCATTAACCCAAAAATGGATTTTCTGGGAATCCTCTTGTTCTTTTAATAACTGCACTAAGTAAATTAAGGTGACTTATTCTGTTACATGCTGAGAACAGAATGCACCCAAGGCTGCTAAATACCAGCAAACTTCTGTGTATGAGGGTTTTGTTGGTTTTATGGGTTAGGTTAATTTGTTTTATTGTAAGTGAATTAATATAGTGGAGACCTGGATCAGCCTGGAATTTCAGTAACTCCATATCAATACACAAGTAAGTTTAAGTGAGTTACCTGTTCTCTTTAATTTCTTTTATTTTTTTAACTTTAGCTCATGATACATATTTTTAGTTTATTTATTTCCCAAGTTTCAGGTAATTCATGGCTTTAGGCAAAGACTGAACTGAGTAGGAAGTAGTTACATAAAGTTTAAATTTGCCATATATTGTGTTGATTAAAAATTCATTGTGCTCACATGCTCCCCACTGAGCTCTCCAAGTGTTTGTTCTGTTTTGGGACAGGTTTTCTTGCCAGCAGTAGTAAACCTTTACAATAGGAGGAAGTTTGTTGTCTTACTAGAATGTGGAGTGGATGTCAGCAGAGCAATGAGTCTTCACTAGTTCAGGGACTGCACTGTGAATAATTCATGTGCTCTTTTTGCTCCAGCAGCTGAGATCAGTAGTGGCTGGGAACATGTTTAAAGTTTCAGGCTTAGCTATTAGTTACAAATACATTCTTGATAATGTAAATATTAACTTCTGATTTATACAATATTGATTTTATGAAAAAAAAATTACACATAACCAAGCAGCCTAAAGGAAAAGTGCTGTGGTGAGTATTGTCACAGTGCATTGAGTTTTTTTTTTTAATTAAATACTAAATGTTGTTCAAATATAATTTTTTTCCTCCCAACAGCAAAATGATCAATCTTTCTGTTCCTGACACAATTGATGAAAGAGCAATTAATAAGAAGAAACTCACACCATTCATAATTCAGGTATAAAGCATTTCTGTATTTAATTTTCTGAAATTCATATTAAGATAGAATTAATGCAGCATGGTGGCTAAAGGCATTATTGTGGAGTGTTGGAAAGGAGCAAGTTTTATAGCTCTGTTTAATTATTAAATGTAGTTTTGTACTGTGCATAATTAACAGTTCTGTGGGCATGGTTCAAAAATGCTGAATTAATGACAAAATGGGTAAAGTGGCTGAAATGCTGTGCATATATGGTATTGCTGGGGGTGATTATATGCAGCATTGTCTTTTTTAAACAATGTGGTTATTGGTGTTGGCTATGAATTATTTCACACTAGGGCAGGTTGTTTTTGTGAGGATGCCTCTGTGTGTGTGTGTAAATTAGCACTTCTCTAGCCTTATTCTTGTTGGTGCCACTAGATGCAACTAACTCAGAAGCTGAAACTAAATACCAGAGGCTGAAATTAAACCCTGGTGCCTGGTTCAGGTCTTATTGATTCAGCCTGGTGCCACCACAGCTCCCTTACAACTTCAAGTGGAGAGTGGCCGGGAGTGTTTTCTCTGAGCTGCTGCTGTTGGAGCAAGGACAAGGGGGAAACCTCCACTCTGCTGGTGCTGGATGAAAGGGAAAGCAGCATCTCCCTGGGCTGTGTCTGACTGGGCTTTGCTGTTTGCAGGAGAACCTGAACCTGGCCTTGAATTCTGCATCTGCCATCGGCTGTCATGTTGTCAATATTGGTGCAGAGGACTTGAGGGAAGGGAAGCCCCACCTGGTCCTTGGGCTCCTCTGGCAGGTCATCAAGATCGGCTTGTTCGCTGACATCGAGCTCAGCAGAAATGAAGGTAAATTGAATTCTTACTGATTACTTCTAAAGCATGAGCACAGCCTTGCTTGTGCTGTCAGCCCCAGCCCTGCCGCTGCCTCTTCCCTCCCTCCTCTCTGCTGGAAGAAGGATCATCAGGGCATGTGCCCAGCTGAATGGTCTCCAGCCTGTTTGTGGCTGTGCAGCAGGTTCATGCAGGTGGGTTGTGCCATCCTGGTGATGTGGATCAGCCGTGGAGAACTGGCTGAACACCAGCCTGTAGGTCAAGATGCAGCTTGGCTTGAGCCTAGCAGTGAATGAGCACATTGCTTGGTGATGCCCTAGGCTGCTCCAGCTGCAGGTACCTAACGGTGTTGGGATGTGGCAAAAGCTGCTTGGATCCTTTTAGGATTATAGACAACTGCATATCTTTCTCAAAAAATTTTATGAAGAGGGGCTTCACTCTGTGGTAATCATTTGGCTCTAAAATCCTCCTTGGTACCATCATTGGTGCAGCTTGAGCTCTCGTTTTGTCCTTGGTAGTGAGAGACTGATACTGCAGATCTCTCCCTATGCTCTCTTGGTCTGCATGACAGCCTCCAAAATTTAAACTTTTCAAATCATCTGGAGAGCTCTGATATTCCTGCATGTGCTATCAGAGCATCCAGATGGATGGAAGGGCCTCAGTGTCTTTTATTTCAGCTTCCCCATCATGAAGTGTTGACATTGTTTGGCTTAGATTGAGAATTCATGGTGAAGGAAGCACTGGCCAGCTGAAAGGGTGCTTATCTTGGCTCCTCTGGGTTTTTTTTAATGGTGCTTATGAAACTGCTTGGAAGCATTTTTCATTGAGATAGAAGTACATTTGCATTTAGCTTCCTGTCATCAGCTTAAAAGACTGCACATAAAGTTCAGAGCATTTTGTTATACAAAAAAAGCGAAAACACGTTTTTACACATATTTTTCTAGATCATTTATATTTCTCTCTGTGTAACAGCCAACTCAGGAAAACTCTGCTACTACCCAGAGTTTTTTGACATAATTAGTAGTTGGTATTGTACCCCCTGAAGTCTTACTGCTGCTCGAATTCTGGCATGCAGGTTTGACTCTTCCCTCTCAATAATTTTTCTTGTAGCACTGGCTGCCTTACTTCGTGATGGTGAAAATCTGGAGGACCTTATGAAACTATCCCCAGAAGAGCTGCTCCTAAGATGGGCCAACTTCCACCTGGAAAACGCAGGCTGGCACAAAATCAGTAACTTCAGCACAGATATCAAGGTACCAAAGCTCTCCTGATTTGCAGTGCCTGGGAAAAGACTGGGAACCAGACAGGGATGTGTTTGCATGTGTAAATGAGGCCTTTCATCCTCAGACAGGACCTAATACACTGAGTGGTCTTACCAGGGGGTTTTGGATGTTATATTTGAGGTCCTGCAGGGCTGTTCTCTCTTGCCATGAGGATGAGCCCAGTGTTGATCTGTCTGTTCCTCCAGTCCTGCCGTTGTTCTAATCAACTGTGAAACTGGTATTACTCACATGTTTTCAAATGTCCTTAATCCATATTTTGATGGAGATAATGGGGGAAAATGCTTCACTGGAGAGTGAGACTTCCACATACTTATGGCAGGCGATGGCATTTCATCTAAAATGTCATGGGCTGGAGAGAGGAAGGGAAACAAGACCTCTTATTCTTCATACTAGGTTTAGTAGGAATGGGTGTGGGGACTCTTAAAGCTGCTTTTCACATGTAAGTGGGGGCACTGGTGAGAAATGGAGGATGGTGACTCTGGATCAGTGTGGGGCATCTGGACACTGGTCTCAGCAGTTTTCTGGAGCTTATTCACATGGCCAGCAGTTTCAAGTAGAAGAAAGAAGACTGAGATAGGAAAAAAAAAAATCATCGTTGAGGTGTATGAGGAGCATAGATCTGACCTGTGTGTGCATGGTCACTCTTACTTCCAACTTCAGAATTACTTAGAGTTTTGCTGATAGCTGTTGGCTTCTCTGGTGCATCCCTGAGACTGCCATGATGTGCTGAGGTCCTCCTTAGTGCTGAGGACTAAAAGGACATGTAGTTGATAAATAATCACTATAGCTACTGGCTCCTCCTGGTTTGTGACCATCACTGTCCTCTCTCCTCTAAGCTGTTCTAGCTAATGTGCAGGCACAGAAGAGAACATTCAGACATCTTATAATCAGCTTTTTGCTTGGAATTTGTCTTCACTGAGCCATTTTCATCATTGCTGTAGCAGTAGGAATGGCTGCCTTGGGGCATCTGGGGGCCATGAGTGTGAGCAGCATGGGGTCATTGCCTTCTCCAGCCATTGCAGAGGTGGCTGTGACACCAGAACTTGTAGCAAAAACAGCTTTCAAACAGTCAAACCACATGATTGTCATCTTAAATATTTCTAACCTTTTCCCTTTGTTTCTTTTCCTGCTGCCTGGATTTCTACCATTGTGCTCTCTTTTAAGCTTACAGATTTTGGCAATTCAGTAAAGGTACATAAGCCAATTATGCACGGTGACTTGTTAAAAATGAGCTTGAAATGAATTGTTATGGTGTATTCACTGCTGTGCAGGAGAGCTGAATTTTCTTTTTCATTCATTTCAGGATTCCAGAGCCTATTTCCACCTCCTCAATCAAATTGCACCCAAAGGGCAGAAAGAAGGAGAGCCTCAGATTGATATTAACATGTCGGGTTTCAATGTAAGTATTCAGGCTGTCCTGTCCTCATCCTGTAGAATCATGAGCTGCCTGTACCCTATCATTGCCCCATGACATCTGGGTAACCTGGTATCTTAATTTCTAGAGTGTGTGCAGTGTCAGTGGCCATGTGCACACCTCAGGTGTGGGCTCAATGAGTGCTTGCTGCCAGCCTGGTCACTACCCTCCAATTAACAGAGATGATTGAGAAATCCTTTGTTGGCTTGCTCCATTCGGGAGCACATTGACTTCTTTTGAACCACCAAGTTCCAAAAGCATGAAAATTTGACAGCATGTGAGCTTGGAAAGCACCATGCTAAGAAAAATAGCAAGACAAGCCATGACAGTGGCAGAGCAGCTGGGTTGGTGTGTGTGCCTCATCCCTTTGCTCGGTTAGTGCCTGATGCCAAACGTGGACTTGTGGCATTGCTCCAGATAGTGGTCAGGAGCTTCCCATCTGCTTTGTAGCCCAGTCTGTGACCCGTGACAGCTCTGGTCCCTTGCATCCCTGGCAGGAGAAGGATGACTTGCGGAGGGCAGAGTTCATGCTGCAGCAGGCGGATCGGCTGGGCTGCCGGCAGTTCGTCACCCCGGCTGATGTGGTCAGTGGCAACCCCAAACTCAATCTGGCCTTCGTTGCCAACCTGTTCAACAAGTACCCAGCACTTACCAAGCCTGAAAACCAGGACATCGACTGGACCCTTTTGGAAGGTGATGGCCGTATCAGTCACAAAATTAGCAGGAGGGGACTATCTAAAGTAAACAGTTGTTTCACGGGAGGCTGTGCCCTGCAGAGGTATCTCCATTGACGTAACACCTGTGATTTGAGGCTTTGGTGCTGCAGAGGTTGTTGACTCATTTGGGCCAGAGGAGAAGGGCACTTGGCAGCCTGTTCAGCTGCTCTGACCCTGTTGTAGAGCCTGAACCTGTAGGCACACTGCCAGCAGCCCATCACTCACCATGCCAGGGAATTTGGTTTTGCCATTTCCTGTGATGGGCAAGAAAACCTCAGAAATGCAGTGAGATGTTCATGGGAGCACTAATTGTTGGCACAACTGGGACTGGGCTGTGACAGCAGTTAGTTAACACCCACGTGAGAGACCTTTCTGCTCCTTTTTCTTGCAGAAAGTGCAGAAGGCTCTTCTGAGGCCTGAGGAAATCAAAATGATATCCAATGTTGCACGGCTGGCAACAGAAGAAACATGCAGGTGCCAGAGCAGTAGTTGAATTTCCAGGCAGGACCAACTAAAAGGGGCCTGCCCTTCTTTATTTTCTTATTCTTATATGTTTCCAAAGACAATCAAGGATTGGTGAGAGGGGTTAACACCTCTGAAAGTTTACAGGACAAAGACATGGTCAATTATTTTTCTCCACCCCAGGGGAAAGGAATGAAAAACAATTCTACAAGTGCAAAACAATCTCGGCCAGTTAGGAAAAACAAGGACCATGTTTACAGAAAAAGTATGGGAAACTTATACTACAAAGTTACTAATATGGAACCCTGCAAAGCAGGGCGACAATCCAAGACTAGATAGCAGGGTCACCCTCTTCCTTTGAAAAAAAACCATAGTAGAAAAAAAATACTCCCTTCTGTGCTTAAAACCTCCTGGTGAGCTCTGCTGCTCAAAGCTCCCTGCCTTGCAAGGTGGAAATCCCTGCTCTGCTTTGAACTTGCAGAATTTGCAATGAACCTGTTTTCTGTCACATAGGAGAGACGCGTGAGGAGCGGACCTTCCGCAATTGGATGAACTCCCTTGGTGTGAACCCCCACGTAAATCACCTCTACGGGTAAGCTTTGTGCTCTTGGGAGACCCAAGAGCCTTTTTTTTTTTTTCTTTTTAGGGTTGTTGTTGAAATTGCAACAACCTGTAGTTGTTATACATGTAGAATAGTTGTATATGTATATATATGTGGTAGTTATAGATGTAGAATAGTAATTATTCATAATGTGACAAAGAGCACACTCAAATCTTGAAACGTTAGACTTAATCCATGTTTTCCTCTTCAGTGATCTTCAAGATGCACTGGTAATACTGCAGTTATATGAAAAGATCAAAGTTCCTGTTGACTGGAATAAGGTTAACAAGCCTCCGTACCCTAAACTTGGAGCAAATATGAAAAAGGTAAACATTTCAAAAGACTTTAAAGGAAGCCACGGACACTAAAAATTCCTATTCGAGGCTTCCAGTCAAGTGAGTGTGTTTGTAAGTGATTTTTTCTGTTTAAACTCTTGCCCTGTGTAGCTAGAAAACTGTAACTATGCTGTAGACTTGGGAAAGCATCCAGCTAAATTCTCACTGGTTGGCATCGGAGGGCAAGATCTGAATGATGGAAACCCAACACTGACCCTGGCCTTGGTCTGGCAGCTGATGAGAAGGTAGGACCCCTCTCAAACATGTGAAACTTGTGAATGGAGTTCAGAATTTGGGAAGTTTGTTCCACGAGAGCACTGTAGCACCTGGAACAGATCACCCAGAAAGGTTGTAAAACCTCTGTCCTTCAGGGGGTGTCTGAGACACACCTGGACAAAACTGTGATAGAACTGCACATGAGAAGCTGGAGCAGACACCTCTGGACAGCCTGTGGGTGGACCTGTGATCATCCTGTGACAAGGATCACCTCTCTCTCACCTGCGCAAGTCTGGTCCGCATGCAGAAAGCCTGAGCAGGAACATTACACAACTTTTATGTTCTAATTTTTAATTGGAAATTGAGAGGGAAACATTCTGGGGCTGCTTTATAGCCCTCTTTTGCATTGGAATGGGGGAAAGAAGAAGCTTAATAACAGATAAAGTTGATCTTCCTATTTCTCATCTAGTTGTGAAGAATTGTAAGATTATGCAAATACATGTGTGGAAAAAAGGTGCATGTTAGCTTCTAATTTGGCATTAGAGGTCTGAATGCCAACTCCTGTATTAATCCCCACCTTTTAGGTAATGTGTTACCCCTGTGGAGCAAATGCTCAATGGTCAAACAGTTTAACAAATGTCCTGAGCCCAGGCAATTTTGTGAGCTCCTATTAAAGGACATGAAATGCTAGAAAGACTAAATGCTTTAACAGAAATCACACTTCAGATAAGATATATGGTTCTTTCTTTTTGCTAAAGGAGTTCAAACAAACCTCAAACCCAAAGCTGAGACTATGTAAAGACTTTCCAAGCTGCCATGGCTCATGTTGCATCCTGGCTGCATGGCTTTGCCCTGGCTCTGTGCCTAATCTTGTTCTCTCTGCTGGTTCTCAGGTACACGCTGAATGTCCTCGAGGACCTGGGTGATGGTCAGAAAGCCAACGATGACATTATAGTCAGCTGGGTAAACCAGACCCTGAAAGAAGCTGGCAAGTCCACCTCCATCCAGAATTTCAAGGTGCAGGTTCCCTTCTTGCATACAAAAGGAGATGAGTGCCCAAAAATTTTTTCCTTGGCTGGAGGAACAGCAGGGGCATTTCCTAGAAAGGAGTTTAAACAGGACAGGATTCAGTCTGTGCTGGGAACAGAGTGGCTTCAAGCTACAAGATAGGAGACTGTTTAGGACTGCTCCTAGCAGGGAATAGTGGCAGAGGTGGGGAAGTGGTCAGGATCTGGGGCAGAGGTGGGACGTGATATGCTGGCAAGTAAAGGGGCTGGAACTGGTGTGCATTTGGAGGTGAACATTGTGCCTTGGGCTGTGCTCAGCAGGGCAGACCTGCTGCCTGCACAATGATTACTTCTTTGTATTTTCAGAGCACTTGCAGTAAATTGGAGTAATAGTATTGTATTGTCATCAAAGGTGAGGCAGCAGTTTGGTTTTCCCTCTGGTGCACCTGGGAATAGTCACTAACGCTGCTGCTTTGGAAAGGCTCCTTTAAAACTTCCTTGGTTGCACGTTGCAGAGCAGCTTAATTGAGGTGAGAATTATGCTTTAAGGATTGGACACTCGTCTTTACTTCTCTGTCCCTGTGTTCTCCAGGACAAGACTATCAGCACGAGCTTGGCAGTTGTGGACTTAATTGATGCCATCCAGCCTGGTTGTATCAACTATGACCTTGTAAAGACCGGTCACCTATCAGAAGATGACAAGCAAAATAATGCTAAGTAAGTTTGCTCTCTCAAAAGCTGTTCTGCATTGAAAGGAGGGTGCACATTCAATGTGCTGGCCTCAAGCTGCAGGTGTTTTGTCCCCAGTTTATTGCTGTGGTTTTCAGTCTCTTTTAGCACCGTACTTTTTACACAGGCAGCTCTTACTGAAATCCAGTTGCTGTCCTTGCCTGTGACGCTGGAGGGAGCAGTTGGCTGAACTCTGGCTCGCTGAGAGAAATGCAGAACAGCTCTGGCAGTTCTTACCAGTGATGCTCTATTTCTCACCTGTTCGTTCAGGCATTTGAAGTGTTCAGCTGGTGGCTCAGGGTTCTGAAATTGAACCCTCATATGTCTTATGTCTTGTTGAATCATCACAGATTGTCAAGTTTAAAGTATGCCTATTAAAACATGCCTTTGAAATGTGTGTTCTGTGGCTGTTCTGCAGTGGCAGAATGACAGCAAAATTTCTGGCAGATAATAGTCTCACTTTGTTATTCATCAGGAGCAAACAGAAGAGGAAATGTTACATAATTAATCCTTCATTATATATGCTATTAGCCCTAACAAATATTAATTAAGATTCTTTTTTAACTGTCACTAAAGTGGACTTGACATTCAAAGGTCAATTTGCACATTAAAAACACCTTACTGTGGAAAAGGAAAACAGCAAAAGATGAGAAAAACTTGTAAAACAAAAGGATATGGTGTGATTAAACTGTTCCACATCTTGAATCTTAATAAAGAATAGCTGAAATTGTGTTGGATGGGGCAGGATTTGACTTGTCATTTACTGGTAGCAGTCTTGGTGCTGACCACCTCATCTTTCCATGGTGAATAGGTATGCTGTGTCCATGGCAAGAAGAATTGGTGCCAGAGTTTATGCTCTTCCAGAAGATCTTGTGGAGGTGAAGCCAAAGATGGTCATGACCGTGTTTGCCTGCTTGATGGGCAGAGGAATGAAGCGAGTATAAAAGGGATGATCCATATAAAGAAAAAAAAACCAAAATGCAACAAAAACCCAACCTGCCACCCTGGGTGCATGAGTAGCAGATCAGCTGTGACCACGTTGAAATGCTGTTGGCCTTGGAACTGTTGAAGTTCAAAGGACTTTGTTTTGCTTTGCAAGACAAATTTATCAGAATTCTCAGGGGGAGGAGTTTTAACCAACAGATGTGCTCTTTTCCCAAAGGAAAGTTTAACTTATCAAGAGCTCACAGAAATGCATTCATAGCAGACCTGCATCTTGCAATATTGCTCTGGAGCTGTTTTCACTCCATTATTTCTCAGATACTTGACGTGTGGTTTTTTAGCCCTGAGGGCTATAAGGTGGTTGGTATGAGTTGTAATGGAAACAAATCTAATTTCTATCTGCAGTCCACTTTAATTTCTATCATACAGTCCAAGCATATTTTAGGTTTGACCACATCCTTAATTTTGCAAATGAAGCTACAGTACAAGTTGGGACCTGCAGGCCAGCTCGCAATGCTAAATGAGAAATGTGTAATTAGGAAGATGTACTTCCTCTGGTATTCTTTGTACATGGTGCTTTTTTGTACATCTAACTATTTTGATTACTTTACAAATAAAGCATGGCAGTTTTTTCTCTTGCTGCTTATAAAAAGGGTTTTTTTGGTTTGTTTTTTAAGGTTATACTACACATGATAATACCACCATCCTTGGACCTCTTGCAGTAACATATGATCATGTTGTTGCTGGCATGGTTACACCTGAGAATGGAAGTGAATGCATTTTTGTATGCATCTTGGTTCAGTTCTGTGCACCTAGAAAATAATTTTTACAAAAATCTGCATGAAAACTGTAACTTTTTTATTTAAAATGCTGTTAGATACAAAACCATACTACATTGTGGAGAGGTTTTGTGCAGGGAAGAGGCAAATGGTATAAACAGCAGGGTTCAATAAAGTGAACAGCAAAAGTGCTGGAACATAAAATTATTTTTACAGATAAATGGAAGCATTGTCGCCAAAGAAGGAAGATGCTGTATCCATAGGATTTAATATTCTCTTGCTTTGGCAAGCTGTTTGCTATATTTTGAGATCATATTGCTATTCCAAGCTATTCAAAGTGATGTAATATGGTGGCAAAGCATTAGTTGAAATAAAAACATTTAAATACATGCCTCTCTCCTTATTTGCACTGACCCAGCATGGCAGCCTGTCTTCAGCTGCAGCTGGTGCTTCTGGGCTGCAGTGCCACACACAGTCTTTCTTCACCTTTAATGGCCTGATGAAATCTGATATTAGGAACTGGTCCTTCAGAGCGTGTGGAGGGGTTGGTTCTGATGGGAGCACAGCAGTGAAAGGTCCCTTAAAAGCAAAGGCAGGAGACGTTTGTTTGAGGCAGCAGCTTCTGTATTGTTGTGCCTTGGGGGCTTCAGAGATTAACATTTGTATGAGGGCTCCATTGAGTGAAAGGGACTTAATTTTTCCATCTGTAGGAGATGAAAAAAGGACAGGTGAAAAGGAGGAATTTGACAAGGAGCTGAAGAGGGGCTGGGGCACCTGGGAGGAGGAGAGCAGGAGCCCTGCTTGCTGCAGGGGTGAGGGATGGGCTGCGAGGGCACTGGCTGGGAGGGCTCCCTGCTCTGAGTGTGGAGTGTCAGCAAACCACCCCAGTGATTCCCTGCACCAAGCCTTGTGCAGAGCTGGCTGGAAATTTTCCACTGGTGCAATTTTTTTCACAAGAAAAGTATGTTAACAAAGCTTCCCACAGGAAATTGCATGTTTTCACTCAAGGTGGAACGATACACCGTACGCAGAGTCGCAGCCATCCCACTGAAACAGTGTTCTGGTGATTTATGGCACTGGCTGGGGGCGTGGTGTGATTAAGGTCAAAATTCTTGGACTTTGGAAGTGGCCACGTGCATCTGTCCTGTCTTGCCTCTTTTGCCTCCTGGAACCAGGTTAAAGAGGGAGAAAGGGGTTCTTTGACAATTACAGAATGGGGGAGCATCTCCTCCTTGTGCTGGATGTATTCAAGAAAGAAAAGTCTGGGGTCCAAGCAAATCAGATCTGTCACACTGAAGGTCCAGTGCAGGGCAGTCAGGACAAAACCAGTGCTTTCTCTCCAGTAAACACTCTTAACAAGCAGGTTTTCAAATTGTTTG
This sequence comes from Drymodes brunneopygia, assembly GCA_013400955.1. Lineage (NCBI taxonomy): Eukaryota > Metazoa > Chordata > Aves > Passeriformes > Petroicidae > Drymodes > Drymodes brunneopygia. Next base: position 1,671,749 of record VZTZ01022849.1, on the reverse strand, counting down.
TTTTGTCAAACACACCTAAACTTTCCAACAGAAGATGTAAACTTTAGCCCATTTTCTTCTTCCTGCAACTCTTTTTGCTGTTTGATATTATTTATTGGTATTTATACTTGGTTTTCCTTCTTCAATTACATACTTTTTGTTTCCAAGGTTTTTTTAGCAGTGTCAGCTTTGTTCATATTGATTTTTTTTCAAACAGTTGGTGTTGCTGCTGCCCTTGTGGGTGTATGTTGTCCTTATCCTTAACCTTAAGGTCCTCCTTCAAATGTCTTAGCAAGCCCAGACTGCCTCCTCAGGGCCTGTGTTTTCTGGCCTTTTTCTTGTATTCCTTGCAAGTGTCATTTTTTGTGGATTAAAAATGTAGCCACGTGTTCTGCCTGAGAATACTGTGTATAACTTGTTAAATACCTCTATCACTTTTTATCATAGCACAGAGGAAGCAGTTTAGTTGTGCTCCTGTTGCTGCTTAAGGAGGTAGTGGTGTAAAAGTGGAAGGAATATTTTCTCAAAGCGTTCAGAGAAGGCAAGGTTCTTGTCCATATAAATTTTTCACCAATTTATATTATTCAATGGAAAAAATCCAATCTTTTAGAGACTTAAAGAATTGCTGAGGTGGACTTTGCTCGCTTTTTTGCTTCTGCCTGTTTCCTATTGCAGCTTGATAGAGAGGAATGCAAAAGCAGGAAACCAACAGGAGTTTTTTTCCACTACTTCTCAAAGTATGTGAAGCTGAGGAAAGTAAGGATGGTGAAACAGCACAAACAATGTAAGCAAAAATTTATTGTATTGACAGTTAAATACTTTGCACAAACCTAATCACAAATATAACGAGGATGCAGCGTGTGTGGTTTTGTTGTGAAGCTCCACTTTGTCCCTTCCCTGGTGTAATAGCAAAGATTGGTCCTACTCTGCACTCCATGGCAGGTTTCCCACATCAAAATGTGCTGGTTTGTGTGTTTTCAGCCCTAAACAAGGGTTTATTTCTCTCTTTTATCAGCTTGGGCTAATTCCTCTAAGGACAAGGACAGATGTGGTGTCTAGCACACATTCTGTTGCTTCCTTCTGTGAGCACCCAGTAAACATTGGCTAAGGGTTTTGAATATACCTGCAGAAATGGAAAATTCCATTTGGGAGGATGGAGAAGGCTGATCTGTGTCTCCCAGCAGCTGGAGGGAGGCAGACTGGGGGTGTGGCACTGCAGTGGTGCTGTGACAGAGCTCCTTGATGGCATGCAGGGAGACACAACTTGTACAGACCGTCCCTGAGACAAGTGACCTCTTTGCAGGGGTCAGTGCAGAGCCACGTTAGCTGAGGCTCAGTGCTGTGAGGAGCAGCTGAGTGATAAAATGTTTTACATGGTGATGCTTTTGCCCACACCTCCAACACTGTCTTACACTCCAACAGCAGTGATCCCCCTGTGCCTGCTGTGGGAAGGTACCACATGCTCACAGTGATGTTGATGGACTGGGCCTTTTCTAAGGACTCCAGATGTGCTGGAGCACGTGCAATTTATTCCTGTTTCAGCAATACTCACAATATGCCCAGTATGGGCTGGGCACAGGAAGGCAGCCCCTCCCAGGGAGGTCACACCTGGCTGTGGTCAGTTGGGAGAAGGGCAGGACAGAGGGGAATGTGCTTCCCAGCCCCACATCACCAGCACAAGCCGAGCCCTGAACTTGCCAATGTGAGCATTTGCATTGAATTGTGATGTTAGCATGTCAGATTATAGAGTATTGCCCATGAATGAAATAATTTATCCCTATATAATAAAATCCCTTTATTTCCATATAAAATCCACCTGTCATGACAACCATTGTTCATAAACAAATGTCAAGAAAACAAGCAAGCAGCCTCCACTTTGTAATTGAAACACCATTAAAACGTGGCCACCACGGTGCCCCATCCCCTCTCATAGCACCACGTGTGGCAGGCAAGTGCCAGCAGGATGAGGTGGCCGGGCAGAGCCAGGGGCCCAGGAGCCACACTGGTACCAGCCACCCTGCACCTGTCCTCACTGGCCAGCTCCAGTGGCACCATGCAGTCCCCCAGGCCCCCAGGGCGGGGGTCCTGGGGTGCTGTTGTGTTGGAGGGGCCCAGGAAGGCGCAGTCCAGCCCCTGGATGAGCACCCTGTGTGTGGCCATCCAACGCCAGAACCAGAGCATGCTGCAGTCACACCTCCAGGGGTTGTGGGACAGGAACACGTACTTCAGTTTGCTCAGCTCGGAGAACAAGCGCGTGGGCAGGGAGCTGAGGTTGTTTCTGCTCAGGTGGAGGAAGTGCAGCTTGTTTAGGTATAAAAAAGCAGAGTCTGAGATGGAGGAGATGCGGTTGTTGTTCAAGTACAAGTTTCTCAAGTTGAGAAGGTGTCTGAAGGAGCAGTCGACAGCAGTGATTCTGTTGGCTTCAAGGTGCATGGTCTTGAGCTGGATCAACCCATGGAAAAGCTGATTAGGCAAATCAGTGATGAAGTTGTGTCCTAAATTTAACATGCCCAATCTGAGAAGCTTTGTGAAAGCTCCGTTTTGAATGATCCATATCCGGTTCTTCCTGAGATTCAGATCGTACAGGGCTTCCAGGTCCTTCAGGGAGTCTCTGCCGATGGCTTCGATGTGATTGCCCTCCAGGGACAGCCTCGTCAGGCTGGAGAGGTTCCCAAAAGCCTGTGGGACATACCTCATGTTATTGGAGGCTAAATCAAGCCTTTCTAAAGAAGGCAAGTGTGAAAATAAAAGTGGGTGGATTTCGAAGATATTGCAGTGTGACAAATCCAGGCTGATGAGGTTTAACAATCCTCTGAAAGTGTTTGAGTGCAGATAGGTGAGGCGTGAGTTCCTGCTGAGGTCCAGCTCTTGCAGCCTGCGGAGAGCATGGAACGTTCCTGGGGTCACAAAAGTCAGATTGTTCCCATCTAGCCAGAGGCTGCGAAGGAAAGTCAGGTTTCTGAAGGTGTTGGTGTTGAGAGTCCGCAAATAATTGTTGGAGAGGTTTAGAGAGATGGTGGATGCTGCTATTTCTCCAGGTAGGGTTTTCAGTCCAGCTCTGTTGCAGAGGATGGTCTCCTCAGGTGTACATTTGCACATGCTTGGGCATGAATTGGAGACATTCAGACTCAGCCCAGCCTTTGCTGCACAAGTAAATATAAATATAACGAGAAAGAACATGACCAGCCACATGTCAGCCACAGCATCTAATACCTGATGGACAGGAGAGAAGGAGGCAAGAAAAAGAGCATGTACCTTTTGGGCAGGTGAACCGCGGGCATGGCAGGGTCGGTTGGACTGTGCTCAGTGAAAATAAATCACCTGGTTCTTCCTGCTGCAGCCCCATGGGGATTAAGTGTTTAGGCACGTCAAAGCTGATTAAGCACTGCCCTGAGAGGCAGGGAGACTTCTCAGCCCAGCAGCACACTCTTGATAGTGGTTCTTCCCACCTCCCAGCCCTCTGCTAACAGCAACAGGTAACAGACTTCCCCTGGCACCTGTCTGGGAGAGGCTCCTGCCCATGGGTTGTCACCATTCTCAGAGTCTGCTTGGCAGTTGGCTCAAAAAAACTGTTCTGGGAGGAATTTTTGTGCTTTTCTCCAGCTAGAGCTTCAGCAAAGGCAGTGGAAGGTGGCTCTGCCATCCAGATGTGAGGTGAGGGCTCTCACGACAGCGTGGCTGCACACACAAATGCCCTGGGCTCAGGCTCAGGGAAATGCAGCTGTGACCAAGCCCTGAGCACAGCCTTGGGATGGCTGTGACTCCTCTGCAATAAAATGGGAGACTGCCAGGAGCTGTGCAAGCCTCACGTTCTCTGACAGCTGAGAAAGTGTGGGGGAGTGCAGTGTCCTGGCTGTGCCTCTCCTTGGGATGAGCCCTGAGCCATCTGTGAGTGGTGAAAGATGAACCCCATAGTGGAAATGTGGAGCACCCCGAGGGCACACTGTCCTCCCCAGGGCACTGCCTGTCTCCAGCAGGTCTGAAGGTGCCTCTGAGCAGCTGGAGCTGGGCTTGGGTCCTTAAAAATGTGTCCTTGCCCCTGCCCTGTTTTTTATCCTATATCCACAGTGCAAAGTAGAAGTGAATTTGAGGGCCTGATTGATGAACTGAACAGCCAGGGATCAGCAATCTCCAGACTGATCATTCCGCTTTTGATGACAGGAGGACCAGACCCAGTGTTAGCAGCTGATGTGTCGTTAGGGCAGCCAGTGACACAAATGCTGCTCTTTTTTTTGTCACTCTTTTAATTTTTCTTTTCCACTTCTCTCTGCTGGAGTTCTCATGTGTTCTGATGTGTTTGAAGCATCTTTTATCAGCCCCCTGCCTTCCAGTGCATTTCCTTGCTCCTAATTTCTTGGCATCCCAGCTTTTTGCTTTTTTCATGTTTTACAAGATTGGATTTTCTTTCTCTCCCCTGTTCTGCTAGTTCTGTCCAGACAGTGGCTAAACCTCCAAACATATAATATGCCCAACAGTAAGTGTGACCTGGACAAGTTTGCAGCTCTGTTGTTTTCTCAGCAGAAGCAGATTATGTTTCCTGTGCTGTTAAATCGCTATATTGGCTTCAGATAGTTCTGTTTTCTTCTTCATCTTTTCAAGCAACAATCCCCTGAAGAACAGCTTCTCCCTGGAAGCTTGGCCAGGATGATCATGTTGTGTAATGAAGACCATCTTCCAGCTGTAAACAACATCATTAATTTAGTTAGACAGGCTTTGGTGCAGTGTTTCTGGGGGCCAAAATCTGGTTTCCACCAAGAGCAGCAGTGATGGCACCATGCCCAGGGGCTGGTCCTGGGAGCCCCAGAGGAAGGTGAAAATGTGCACTGCTCCCTCACCCCATCCAGCTGATCGTGTCTGGGGTCAGGCCAAAGGTTTTGGTGGGTGAATCTTTGTGTTTCTGTATTCCTGGCTCAGCTGGGACTGTTCCTTTGAGCATCACCTTGGAGGGGTGTCCTGCTGCTGGGATCTCCATGGCTTCTCTTGCCTCCTGATGCATCACAGTTAGGAATATCCATCACTCCATGACTCTATCAGTGCAAACCTGTGAAGGAGTCAGGTTTCTGCTGATCTCTGTGCAGGACAAGTGAGCTGCACTCTGTGCTTGGGAATGCTCTTGCCTTTAGCTGAAGTTTGTAGCTCAGGCTGAAGAAGATTAATCTCTTGCTCTGCTGGCCCTTTTATTCTACAAAGGCTTTATTTCTGGTTGTAACATTTTATTCTGCACAGACTTTATTTCTGGTTGTAATTCTGGTTGTAATTCCAGCAGTGTTACTATGTTCTAGCTCTTAGTTAAGTCCAGTGCTCTCTGTAACTCTCCTTGATTTCATATTGGAGATTTTCAGACCAAAAGCATGCAGCTCTTGGAGCTCATTGCTGCCAGATGTTGCTCAACTGGACTGTGGTGGAACAGGAGCACACAGCTGCAGAAAGTTTCCTTGCTTTCAAGCCTATAGGGCCAAAGTATCAAAGTGACCAGATTTTCACACTTTGTCACAGGTTTAGCAATTGCAGTTTCTCCCTGCAGTTTCTCTCCATAAAGGTTGGAGGTGGGGTGGCAGCTGCCTTGCCAGGATCTTGGCTGTGGCTGCCTGAACCCACCCATGGCAGCCCTGGTTGCAGCTGCCCTTGGGCTGGAGGCAATGCAGAGGTGTGCCACACTCAGCACTGTGGAGAGCTAAACCTTTGCTGGGGGCTGAGTGCTGCTCCAAGAGAGAGGCCACGGGAGAGTCCTGTGTGTGCTGCAGTGCAAGAAGTGCTCAGCACTGCCTGTCCAGCTCCAGTTTCCTGAGCATCTCTACTGCAGTCACTGCCACACCAAGTGCTGCAGGGACAAGGTAAGGACATGCTCCTTGAGAAGAACGGACACATGAGTTTTTTCTCTACCTTATTAACAAACTTTCCCTTTATGGTCCATTCAAATACTAGCATCCTGCTCTTGGGTTCTCTTTTCCAGGCTCAGCTCTCTGTGTTCCACGTGCAGGGATTTTGATTGTCTCACTCCATCTGCTTGGAGAGGTTTCTGATGTGCATCATGAGTTTTGGCTGAGGTGGCTCATCCACCCGGCTCTAATGGAAAAGCTGAACCACTGCAGATCTTCTGTTAAAGTGTATTCCACCCTCCACATGACCATGGTTGTGTTTTCGGGTTTTTTTCAGTCACTGATTTATCTGACATCTGGGATTTATAGCCCAGCACATCCCCTTCAGAAATTGTTTGTAGCTGATGTCATGAGCCTTGCCTGATATTCTGGATTTTAAGGAGATGAATCCTCTTTAAAAGATCAAGGCAGCAGTCAAAACATCTACTTTGGGATGGTCTTGCTGGTCTAATAAGTTAAAAGAGCAAGGTTTGCTTTCTTTAAATGTTTTGTTGGGAAAAGATGGAATGAGTACAATCACTCAATAGCTTTGTTGGTTAAAAGATTGATTAAATAAGGTGGAATATGCAAATATCAGGAATAATCTGACACCCCCAAAGTAGCTGGTGAACTCTCTTTTGTGTATATCTCACTATTCTTGGAACATAAGAGAAATTTCTAGTAAAAACACTTAGAAAATGGGAAAGCTGTTTGCAGTTTTTATAGTGCAAAACAGCAAAGGAAGGAAGATTTTTATTTGTAAAAGATCTCTGGAAAGAGACCCTTTGGGTGCTCTGTAACTCTATAAAACTTTCCACAGAGTCCTAACTCTTCAAAAATATCACCTTGAGACCCTAAAAATAAATGTGAAGCATTCTCCCACATCCTTTAAATGCCAGTCTGTATACAACTATATTAGTACTAATAAAGCAGAAGTTAGACAGGAGGGAGCTCTCTCCCACAAGCTGTGGGCACCAGTGCTTGACTTCTGCTGCTCATCACAGCAACTGGTTTGAGGGAAGAGAGCAGGAGAAAAGTACCTGTGATGATAAATTGTGGGAGCTGGCTCTGGGTTCCTGTTGTGATCTCAGTTGCTGAAATGCTCAGCTCTGCCACTGATGCTGCTGTGGCCATTGAGGCTCTGTGCCTGTTTTTGGCAAGCCCTGGAGTCTGGTGATTTATCTGTGTTGGGGGCATGGCTGGGAGCTGTGCAACCCTCAGGAATGGAGTTTGGACCAAGTCCTGCTGCCTTCAGCAAGAGCAGGCATGCCCCAAGAACAGGCAGCAGTGCCAGGGGGTGTGTGCACTCCCTGCCTTTAATAGCAACGGGTGCAGCTTGTTTTCAAAATCACTTATGTGCTTGCTTTCTTTACTATTTTTAGTAGCTTGCAAAATGCTTACAATAATAATAATTTGAACAAACAATGTCGTGGAGGATAACCTCAGTCTTGGCAGTGCTATTGGCTGGACACAAACATCTCTCATAAAATAAATGCTTTGGATAAGTGTTCTGCATGCTGGAGGTGGAGAGGGCATCCCTCTTCCCTCCAAAAAGCCTCTGTCACACTCACTGAACTGCTCCAAAACTGACCTCTTCCAGCACAGAAGGTCTGTTCAATGGGACAGGAGCTCTCTGACCCCAAATCTGATGGGCCCTGTCTGGGTGGCCCTTGTGGCTGCTGTGCTGCTGTGAAGTGAAAAAGCAGCACTTTCCCCAGGCCTGCTTGATGCTTCCACGTGAGATCACAGCTCCAGGAGGGAGAGAAAACACTGACCAAGGTCCTCCCTTTGAGAATGCTGGTAGTTCTCCCTCTTGGCCAAAACACCAGGTGTGCAGACACCCAGTGCCAGAACTGATCAAGCAGCAGAGGTACCTGAGACAGTGCTGAGACCCAGAACTGACCCAGCAAGGACCAGGGATGCTGGATGGGAATAGGGCTCCCTGCCTGGGCCTTCCACCTTCAAGGTCACTGCTCACACCTGCTCCCCTCCCTGAGTCCCCAGAAAGGATGCAAGCAAGCAGCTTTCTCTGAAGGAGTGCTCTGGATCTGGGGAAGGGTGAGGTAGATTCTCCAGTCTTACTGGCAGGACTGAGCAATGAATCCCTAAAGAAACCCTTAAACAAACAACTGCAGGAAGGAGGAATGCTTAGAAAAGTTTATGGAATGCTGGGGGAACCCAGCTGCAGGCAGGATGGTTTTGGAGAGTGTGTGCAGAAGGCCTGCTGTTTAGCACAACACACACCAAAATCACAGAATATTCTGAGTTGGAAGAGACCCACAAGGATCATCAAGTCCAGCTCTCAAGTGAATGGCCCACGCAGGGATCAAACCTGCAGTCTTGGAATTATTAGCTCCATGCTCCATCCATCTGAGCTAATCCCAGGGTCTGGCATGATGAAAATCATCATTGCCCTGGCATCCCCAACTCCTGCCACCAACCCTGGGACCAGGGAGTCAGGGGACCCTGCTGTAAATCAACACCAAACAGAGCCACAGTGTTGGGTTATGCATCCTGGGGAGCACATTTATCAAAGACTTTTTTTTCCCCACTTGCTTTCTCCAAAAGGAACAAATCAAGCTCATGAATGCAGTTTGCATCTGGATCTCACATCACTTTGAGCCTTTGGCAGGCTGGCAAGGTTTAGCCTCCAGAGGTGGCTCTGACAGCCTGCTGGCACAGTCAGAGAGGCTGCTTGTTTGGAATATTCCATCTCTGACAGCGGCAGCACTTTCCTGCAAAATCCAAGACCTAGGACTTGGAGTGCATGGATCCTTTTCTTTTTATTTGTACAGTTGATCAGAAATTGCTGTTTGAATTGTGTGTGGTGATGGTTTGGGGCTTTTGGGATTTGGGTTTTTTTTAAATACTTCTGGTGAACTTTTCACCTCCTTAGGTGCATAGGCTAGAACAGAGGATAGAAACACAAATCTAAGGGCTGTCTGTGAGCCTGCAGCAAATTTCTTGCTCCTCTTGAACTGTGAATTTTTTTAGTTGGCATAAAAGACATACTTAAAACCCTTCCCCAAATCCAACCCCCAGAAACCTCAAGCTTTTACTAATTTAAAATCAAACAGGTCTTGTGTTGAAAACTCTCAGCTTCTGTAACTTTGCAGCCAGATGAGCAGGGAAAAGGCTCTGCCCTGTGCTGAGCTGTGTGCTGGGCTCTGCTGCAGCACATCCACGAGCTGGATTTACCAGCCTGGCTGTGGAAAACACACCCCACAAGCTCAGGGGGCATTAGCTCAACTGCAGCACCACAGAGCACCAGGTTGTTTTGTGCATGGACAGCTTGGGCATCCCTTTCACAGCCACAAAGATGCTCAGAAATAGTGAGAGGAAGAAAGAAATGGTGTGGGAAATAGAAGAGAGAGGGATTTGTACATCAGTGAGGGGAAGCTTTGCAGTGAGAACTTGGGATCAGATAAGGAATCAGATGCACTGAACGTTGGCAGGAGAAAGAATGGGAGCAGGATTTGACAAAGGGCAGCCTGAGGTATGACCCCCATTGCACTGTGTGCATCAGGGCCATTTCTTGTCTGCTAAAGTCTCAGTTTTGTAGGCAAAACTGAATAAACAAAGTTAGTATCTGTAAGGATCAAAAGTTGTGTGGAAAGGAAAACTTTATATTTAAGTCTAAACAAATAGTGTTTGTTATTTTTGAAAAATAAACATTCTTGTGCATTTTTCCTTCACTGGATGTTTGCTGAGGAATGGAGCAAAACCCTTTACTGATGGTTTGTGTGCTACTAGCAGCAAGGACTCCTGGCTGAGGGTGTCCTGGCACATCCTGTTACCAAAAGAATTAATAAATATGATTCAGAGTGAGTGCTGACATCTCAGGTCACTCACCCTTGAGCCAGTAGTCCTGCAGACCCCAGGCAGGGTGCATACAGGGGAGATTGGTGGCAAAAGGTGCATCTCTTCTCCTTTGCAGAGGACTCATGACTTTCTCTCTCTTCCAGTGTTTGCTCCAAGCACAGGCACTGTGTGCTTGCAGCCTGACAGTCCTGACCACCAACTGCTTTGTCATCATGTCCTTGAAGCAGTAAATCTCTGCACTGTAGTGAACAGAAATGCTGTGTGGAATTCCCTTTCTTTAAATAACTCAGTCTCCTTTTAGCACAGAAAAAGCTCAGAACTGGACTTTGAATTATGAGGCAGATAAAGACAAAACCTGCCAAGGTCTCTTCTCTCTGCCTTGAATGTAGCACTCACCTCCAGGGGATGGATGTACATTTGTTTGCTGATAAGCTTTTTCAACGCTCCCTGAAGCTTTTTCTGGTCAAAGACATAGCTGGGCTATGGTGAGACTGTTCCCCACAGCCTGCTCAGCCCCTGGCTCCCCTGAAGGTGCTGGTAAAAGGCTGTTTGTCCTGTTCCCTCTCTCCTCTGTGTCACTCTGCTATAAACAGAGCTGGTGAGGGCTGTTGTCCTGGGTGTGCTGCACAGACCTGGAGCAAGGGCAGGCACTGGGATGTCCCCAAGCCACCACAGGTGAATACACCTCACTCCAAGGCTGTGCTGGTGTTCAAAGCATGGGATGTGCTTGGGTCCAGCACTGGCTGAGAGCAAAGGGTGACTGAGAGCCAGCCAGCAGCATCTGGCTGGGGCAAAGGGACACATCTCTGGCAGGGACTCCAGTGGCTGCTCTCTGTCTGGCACATGGAGCCTTGCTGGGGAGAACAGCACACGTGTCCCCAGTGAATGGGCAGCTGTTGCAGAGGAGATCACACTCAGGCATCCCCCATGAGCCCCCTTGGAGCTCCTGCCAGGGAGAGGAGGCTGGGGCCAGGCACAGCATGTGATGCAAGGAAGGAGCAAAAAGGAGAAAAAACTCTGTATTGTGTGGATGGGAGTTGGCACGAGCTCGTTTTGGTCACGTCCTCCCCCAGGGCAGGCTCAGAACCAAGCCTGCTCTCAGCCACGTGGATTTGTCCTGCTGCCCTCCTCAGCCCCAGCAGTGTGCATGTCTCTGCAGGGAGCAGTGCCTTTCCCATCCTGACTGACTGGGAGATGGGATCAGCCCCCTTTCACAGGCACTGCTGTTGGGAATGCAGTGATGTTCCTCCACTTTCTGTCCCTCTGTGTTCACTTTATGGTCAGTTCTGCCAGGACTAACAGCCTGTTTCATTCTCAGATGTGCTAGCCAGTGCTAGGGCTCCATGGACTGCTTGGGAGTGCCCCTGCCCTCAGAGATGGACAAATCCTTTCATGGAGGCTCCCACATGTTGCCTGTGCACGTGGAGGGCAGAAAGGGGCTGTGTGTGGGTGTATCCTCCTGGCCCAAGAGCTGCAGTAGAAAACCACAGGGGATATTTTTGTGAATTTCCTTTTTCTTGCTTGCTTCATTTCTTTTTTTTTTTTCCTTTTTTTTTTTTCTGGCTGTCTTGTTGCTCTCTCCTGATTTACTGCGCGTGCTCACGTGGCCTTGGAAAGGGGGGTTCTCAAACTCTTTTGCTTCCAAAAGGAAAAGAAGCTGGCAGGCATTCATATTTCAGTTCTGGAGTTATGTAGGTTAAAGTCTCCCAGCGGGAAAAGGGAAGATATGAGAGAGCAGATTGCTGGTGGCGATACTCCCCAGAAGGAAAAAGGGAAAAAGGAGCAGGGAGTTCCAGAGTCACGTCCAAATGAATGTGAGGCCTGAGAGGTAGGTTTTCTATCTGCTCTTAGAACGTGATTGGATTGATTGGGTTCAGTTTCTGCTGGATTCTCTGGTGCCTGCAGTGAGGGTGGGGATGAGCAGCTCAGAGCAGATCCTCAGGCACCAGAGGTGGGGGGAGTGTGTTTGTCAGTGAAACCTGGTTCTCTGTAATGCAGGACAAGTAATTATGGTGTGGTCCCTCTGCTAGGAGGCAGTGGGGTATTTTATGCTTTGTGGCTAGTTCTGAGAGTTCAGCCTCTATATGGTAAAGTGAACGTAACAGTTAAGGGTGAAATGGGACTCCAGATCCTCTCTGAATATTTGTGTTCCCAAACAAAAAAGCTCTCATTGGGTTTAGGACCTCTTTGAATACAGAACATGGGCTTATGATCAACTATTTGTGACTTTAAATACTGGCACTCTGCAGAAATTCCCCCGCTGAATTTTCATTGTTGAGGCAATATATTTAAAATTAAATTTTTGTCGGCATATCCAAAGTAGTATATTGCATATTTTGCATTGAGCAGATGATTAGCTACTGTACGTTAAACTGTTGATACAGAAAAATATGTTTGAAATGATCAGTTGCCTTCTGTTAAATGAGAGATCATTACTCAAATCTGTTGTCTTGGTGAAAATTTCTGTTATTTTTAGGGCTCCTTGAGAGTTCTTAAATTCCTGACTGGTTCTACAGAAACTTAATTAAAAATTAATTTCCTCTTTCTAGTATGTAAAATAAAATACTTGGGTATGATACCTTCTTCATTGACTATAGAAAGTCTTAAAGTTTGCAAAATGTCCTTCTCAGAGTGCAGACACAAGCTGTTGAAATGCAACAAAGACAGATCAATTAACTCTCTTATGTTAGCTGTGTTATAGCTACATTTTCCCCTACTGAAATCCAGTCCTGATATTTCTAAACAAATGGCATATAGTACTGCTAAATCCAATGCCTGCAAGGACTGAGTTTATTGCTTGTGTCTACACTGAAATTATCTCTTTTACTGTTCTGATTAAAGCTGTCATGAGGGAAGGAGATGCAGATATGTTTGAGAAGGACACTGACAGTGAATGACATTTTGCAAAGACCCTTCAGTGTCTTTGTATCCAGCCCTGTGGGGAGAAAAATCACAGCTTGATTTCCTAACAGTCTTGCAAAAAGGCTGCTTTCATGCCTGTGGAGTCCCAGGAGACCCTCAGGTGTGATGTACCTGATCTCCACTGGTGGCTGCTGCCTTTTTATATTATTTTAACTGCTCAGAGTGCTGGAAATAACATGAGAAAACTGAGAAAAGGATCATGAGGAGCTTCAGTGTGGCCTTTGGGTCACAGAAGTTCCCAAAGTGTTTCCAGCTCCTGAGTCCATAATCCTTCTGCTCTGCTGGCCACAAAAAGCACCATCTGTAATCACAGATAAACCCCAGCTGCTCTCTTCTCTGCCAGGCTAATTAAAAAGTGCTGTGACCTCCCTAGGGCTAATTGTGTCCTGTCAGTGGGATGGAGGTAAGGAGTTCAGCAGGGCTGCCTGCTATTTCAGCGCTCAGCTCACTGACACAACTTCAAATGGTTTTTATTTTTCTGTGGCTGTGTGATTTCAGAGCTAAGAGCTGCAGAGTGCACGTCTAACACATGGTTTCTGATCTGCAGGTGATGTGATAGGGAAGTGCTGCCAGCCCATGAATTTCCTGGAGAAAATCTCTTTCCATCAGCACCAACATGCAGAGCAACTACTCCCTGGTTGTCACCACCAGGGAAAGTCCCCAAGTCCTGTCTACAGCACTGACAAACTCATCGGCCGTGTCACACTCATCCCCTCTCTGCCCCCTGACCTCCTCAGATTACCAGTTTTCACTAATTCCAGCCCTCTTCTCTGTGGTTTTTGTCCTGGGTTTGGTTGGCAACAGCGTGGTGGTTGTGGTGCTCTGCCGTCACACTGGCCCCAAGACAGTCGCTAATATCTACATTTTCAACCTGGCCATGGCAGACCTGCTGTGCCTGGCCACCCTCCCCTTCTGGGCCACCTACTATGCACAGGGATACAACTGGCTCTTCGGGTCTCTCATGTGCAAGATCTCCAGCTCTGTCCTGTGCCTGAACATGTTTGCAAGTATTTTTTTCATTACGTGCATGAGCGTGGACCGGTACCACGCCATTGTGCATCCCATTCACTCCCAGAGGAGAACTCCACAACAAGCTTATTTTGTAGCATTGGTTGTGTGGGGCCTCGCCTGTTTGTCCTCCCTCCCAACTTTTTATTTCCGAGACACTTACTACGTTGAAAGCCTGGAGGTCAATGCTTGCATTATGGCCTTTCCCTATGAGAACTATGCAAAATGGTCTGTGGCAACTGCCTTCCTGAAAAACGCCCTCGGCTTCTTCATCCCCTTGGCAGTGATCACCACCTGCTACATCTGGATCAGAAGGCACCTGCTTAAAGCACGGGAGTTTGGGAAAAGCAGGCAGAAGAGGGACAAAGTCCTAAAGCTGGTGGCTGCTGTTGTCGTGGCCTTCCTGATCTCCTGGCTGCCGTTCCACGTTCTGACGTTTCTGAATGCCTTGGCCCACATGGATGTGATCAGCAGCTGTGAGGTGATGGGGCTCATCGACACAGCACTGCCCTTTGGCATCTGCATGGCCTTCGCCAACAGCTGCATCAACCCCCTGCTCTACTGCTTCATTGGCAACCAGTTCCAGGAGAAGCTGCACCGCCTGTTCAAGAGGAGAGTTTACCAGCTCAACAGCCACCGGGAGAGCTCCTCCCTGAGGAAGGGCAGCGCATTCAGGGACCCTGAAACCCCCACGGGCAAAGAAAGGGAACCTGAGTCCTTCCTGTAGGCACTGGGGATGGTGTGGGGTGATGTCCCTGCAGTGGTGACATTCCTCTCCCCTCTTCCCTTTGTTTTGTGCCCATTCATTCACCTGCTGTTTGAAGGAGAATCTGTTTTTGTCATACATGGGGATTTATTCCTCCTTCCTTTTCTCAACAAGAACTCAAGTTTTACACAGAGGGAAGGTTCTGACAAATAACTGTATTGGCATTTTAAATGTCAGCTTTTTGTATGGCTGAGGTCAGGCAAGTGTTAAGTGTAACACACGAAATCTAAATATACTGAAGGACCATTACACCATAGCTACAATTGCATAGGTGCTGAGTATTATACCCTAAACTGATTTTCTAAAAGAGATTCTCACTAGAGAATGTGTAAATAAAGCAGTGCAGATACTTTTGTACCTATCTGTAAGAAAATATTTTGACATTTATTTTGTATATTTTAATTTTTTTTAAATTTATGGCTAAAGATGTATGTAAAATGCATCAAATATACTTTCAGCTTCCTTCAGCTTGGGGTCGTGACAATGTGTGGAGACATGGTTCTGCTGAACGTGGGAGGGTATTCTTTGGGAAAGTAAAACCACAAAGTGCACGTTTTTATACCTTTCTCATAGCAGGTAACACATCCATGGGCCAGAGGGTCCTTTCTTTGATTCAGTGTGGTCACTTGTGACAAAAATGCTGCAGGAAGTGAACATGCAGTGTCCCACTGCTGCGTGGGCATTCTGAGCCCCACAAACTGCCCAGCAGCCTTCGTGGCAAGGACCTGCTGTTTTTGTGGATCCTTTGTATTTTAAATGCCAATTACTAATGTAAGTTTGGAGTACTGCACACAGAAATCCTGAGTGACTGTGTCTTGTCACCCAAAAGCAAAATCATGGTGTGAGTTTACTCATTTTAACTAAAAGAATGAGTGAGGAAAAAAGTATTTGGGAAATACTGATTCTATTTTGAGGTTGCTTCTGATGTTTATTTGAAATTTTATTTTGCTGGAGAGATAGTGGTCCTCTTGGACCCTTTGATAGGCTCAGCCCAGAAGAGGGGTCTGTTAGCACCTTTTTCCATTGCCTGCAGGTTTTCCCCAGGCTGAATGACCAAAACATCATTAGTTTCAGGGAATTGTCTCTGGTGAGTTCTCTTGAGGCTTGCATTCACAGTTTTGATCCATGGGTCAAGCCAGCCTCCCTGGAAGTCCCAACTGCTTGGAAGCCGTGGGAACCTGGTGCAGGAGCCATCCTTCCCTGGAAGGGTAGGGGTAAGTTTCTTCACTGGATTATACAAGAAATGTGCCAGTTTCAGAGTGATGTGAGATGAGAAGTTTGTGCAGAACTTGGCAAAGCAGGGTCTGACCATGAGTAACCCACTCCCCCTGTCCCACTCTGGTATTCTGTAGTGGGGTGTGTGACTGGAGAGAGATGCTTATCCCTGAAAATGGAGCTAATGCAGCTCCCCTGGAATGTTTTTGTTGAAAATGTTCCGAGGAGCTAATGGTGTCTGGGGCGTTGGATATTTCTGGAAGGACAAACTGTTAATTGCTTAGCAATGAGGACAGCAACGTGGCTGTGCTACAGCAAAACAAACCAGCACATTAAGAAAATCACCAGGTGCTCAAGGCAGCAAACTCAGAGGGGTAATAAGAGGTTGTGGAAGCTTTTTACCTTTGCTAAAGCACAAAAAAAGGGCACTAAGTGCACAAAAGGGGCATTAAGTGACATCTTTGGAGCCTCAAAACAAAAGCTGACCTGCACCATCTGACTCCCATGGTACCTGTGCTACAGCTGTACCTGTCTGGAGAGCAAGCATGGGCTGCACTTTCTCTGCATGTCAGGTTGGACCTGCTAAAAAACAACAGTGCTTAACAAGGATTGTGCCTTTTGCCTGGTGTGCAGACTTGTGCTGGTAGGGAAATGCTACAGGAATCTGAAATTCAGTTGCATTTACAGCTGTGAGAGGCTGGAGAAAATCGGAATGAGGCTTTCCCGAGGAGAGAGCAGCAAAGCAGCATCTCCCACTGTTGTGGGACAAACTCATGTTTGGCTGCTGGAGGCAGGGATTGATAACCACTTGCAGGGGCTGAGGCAGCTGCACCCAGTGTCACTTTCCTAGAAACAGGGAAACAAAAAAAGGAGTATTAAATGTGAGGTGAACTGAGAGGGGAGGAAAATTCTTTCTTTCAAAATGCAGTTTCCAAAGAGGTCTGCCCTGAAGGTCATATTCTGCAAGAGTGACAAACTGAGTGACCCCAGTGTGACATTTTTGTTTGCTAGATCTGCCTTGTACCTCTAATAGGTCATGAATTTGAGCAGTGTGGTTAAACAAATATCCCAAAAACTCTGTCTCAAGAGGGGGGAAACAGGGGAGGTGCTGTATCAAGAGGTTTGCTTTATTTTTAGAGCAAACTGATTAATGTTGAGCTCTAAGAATTTCTTCCATCATACTCAAGTTTCTCATGAGATTTTTGAGGGACTTTTAACGAAAAACGTGTGTGTGGGAGGGGTTTCACAGTTTCCGCATGTTGTGTTTATTTTTTCATGATTTTCAGCAAAAGAATGCGGATGGAAATTTAAGTAGTTTTTCTTTCCTTGCAATTTGGAAGCTTCTTTTTTCCTTTAAAGAGAAAATCTTGCTGATATTTGAACATTATTCTGATCGTTGTGCAGGGCTGCAGCCTCTGTCAGTCAGACCCCAATATACCTCCCACTCTGGTCCTTTGTAACCCCTGTGTTGCCTTAGGGTCTCCTAAAAAATGCAGTCCCCTCTCCAAGGCAGGAGTCCTGCAGCCCTTTCATGGGGTGTGCAAGCCTGGGAGCCCTGCTGAGGTCAGCCTGGCCATCCCACAGCACCCACCCAGACTTTGGGACACTAGAGCCATTCACACAGTTTTGGCAGGGGCTTTGGGAGTGTGTGTGGTCACTTAAGGTTGCCCACTCTGCAAGAGCAGAAAGATGAGTTTATGAGCAACAACTGGGTTTTGGCCCCGCCATGGTGCAGCAGTGTCAGTGGAGAGGAAAGGCTGCTGTGGAGGGGGTGTTTTGTGATCTACCATGTGGAAATTCTGATGGGTTTGGAGAGGGGAATGTTCTGGAGCACTTCTGGACCTGTCAGAGGGTCTTTCCCCAAAGAGAGATGGAAGGGATGGTTTCCTTCATGGGTCAGTCTGTCTGATGTATTTGCTCAGCAAAACCTGTTTGTGGCATCCATTTTTAGCTCTAGTTGATTTCTCTCAGCTTAAATGATTGCTCAGACCACTTTGAGCATCCTGTGCATGCCCCTGAGCTGACTTGACTACAAAACTTCAGTGTATGCAGCAGAGAAAGCCACTGGCCTTTTTTCATTATGAGCTAGTGCTGGATGGTGAGCTAAATGTTTTGTTTATGTAAGATATACAATAAGAAATGTTTGGTACAGCATGTTCTCCCTGAGAAGTCAACATGGCCTGAATCTTGTGCTGGCACCCTCTCAGCACACTTGTCCCTGTTCCTGCCAGATTCTGAGCAGGAAGATCATCTTGCCACTTTGCAGCTGACTGCCACGACCTGGCTTCCCCTCACAACACCTCCCCTTGTCCTGGTTGGAGGGTGAGGAGGTGCCATGGAGCAAAGTGAACTGCTCATGTTTCCCTATGAAAATGAGGCCTTTTGGATATTCTCAGTGGTCCTGGCAGGAATGCAGGAAACCTGAAGCGTGGGGATTGAGGTGGTCTGGAAGCCTTTGCTCCACGCTGGCAGCCTTGCTAAGCTCCTCTGGAATCTCCTTCCCATGGAGGAAAATGACTGCTGTTGTAGGGAATGGCTGCTCCATTCAGCAAGGTCCTGGGATGTGCTTTCCTCACCTCTGCCTGCTGCAGGATCCAGGCAGCTGCAGCAGAGAGGGGCTTGTTCCTGTGGCCCACAGGCTCTGCCAGGAAGGGTTTTGGGTCTCCCATAGCTTTGTCTTACCAGATACCTGTCTGCAGAAGGAGCCCAGGCTGCTGTCTACAACATCCCATATCCTCTGGTTTGGGTGCCGTGGTCAGCCCATTGCTGTGCTTGAGGCAGAGCATCCAGTGAGGTACCTGTCTGAGAGAGAATGCTCCCTCCTGTTTGCCAGGCCTCATCAGAACCAAAATGGGAAAGAAAAAATAATAATAATAAGCGGTAAAATTGAGATTTGTTTATTGGAAACAGTGGGGTCCTGGAGTGGAGAGTCCTGGGGTAGGGAGCAAGCCAACCCCTCTCATTGCCTATTTCAAATGTTTACTTTCCACTTCCTCTTCAGCTGAGGCAGAGCCTGGATTTGACACTGTAAGCTCCAGATAGAACTCTGTTACTCCTCAAAGCACTTCACAAGGACAAAGCAGAGGGGTATGGAAGTGGATGAGGGTCATTATATTAATTTCTCTGCCACGAGGTACATCTGAATTTACCCCTATCCCCTTCTGACTACCAGTAGCTCTTCAGAGTAAGCAAACATGAAATCACAAAGCTCTGCTTCATTTCTGTAAGACAAGCAGTTATGGAAGCCAGGATCCAGTGTGATTTTTGGCTTCTGGTATTGTAAATTTAAATAAGAAAATCAACAACTGCAACAGCGCAAATGTGACTTATCTGACACAGCTGTCAAGCCTTCATGACAGACAGCTACAATGGAACAGAGACAAGGCTGGCTCTAGAAATCACACTTACCTTGCAACAAACTGAAGAAGCATTTCTAACAGAAAGGGAAATGGTATAATCATTAAATGCATTTAGACAGAGATGTATTGGATATAAGAGATACAATTACTCTTGGATGATGTGTGGGAGAGCTTGTATGCAATGGAATAAAAAGATGTCACATTCATAGAATATATCCATGATGAGACAGGACCAGCATTTAATTACTACTGTTTAAACTTGGGTTTTACTGTGTCTTCTGCATTCCCTGGTGCTGCTTCTGAGGTTGTGCTCTGAATCTGTGTGCCCACCTATCCTGCAGTTCATTCATGGTGGAGGAAGCACATGTATGTAGAGATGTTTGCTGTGCTGGAGACATGGGATTGAGCTCTGGAGTAACTTGTCTGTGCCCTAAACTCATCCCTTTGTGCCATCAGCCATCCCAGCCCCAGGCACTCGGGGATGCCCCACGAGGCAGGGTGCAGTACCATACCCAAAGCACAGCCTCCTTCAAGCAGCACAGCAAAACATCTGCAGGAGCAGTCAGGACAGCATCCAAACCCGAGCTCTTTCGCAACGGCAGGAAAGTGAAAATGATGAATGCAGCGTGTGCTGGGCATGCAGCTGTGTCATGGCAGGGTGGAAAACATGTGGCAAGGACCTGGTCTCTGGAGAAAATGGAGCACTCCAAGAGGTGATGTTTATGTGACACACAACTGTTTAGGGCCTTCACCTGCAGGGGAGCACAGTAAGTTTTCTCAGTAGATGCTGAGCAGCATTACTTGGTGGTTTTTGACTTGCTCTGGTGAGTGCTTTGAGGAGTTTTACACACAGTGAAATAGATCTCATGACACTCGTGCTCCATCTCACCCTGCAAACACCTCCACTGATCGCAGCCAGGTTTCTTTCAAGGGAAGGACTCTCTATACAAATCTCTATTGTTGTGATCTCCAGGGTTATAGAGCTTTATGAATCCCTTTTTGTCATACAGTGCTGAGTGTTCTTGTTTCACTGTATTAGATAAATACAGTGTGCAGAATTTGTTCTTCGAAGTGTTTGTGCTTCTTTGCAAGAGGACTCCTCCATGTGCTTTTAGTGTGCAGTAAAAATGTTTGACCAAGGTCTGCTTATGGATGTATTTCTAGACCAAGACAGACTTCATAATATAATCAACATGTTCAATAGTGAAAAGATTCATTTTTCTTTCAAATCTGTGCTAATAGACTCCTGTAGATCTGTATATATGAGCTTTTACTAGGGAAATTATACAACCCAAGGGAGTTGTTTTCAAGGACAAGTCTAAGAAAAGAAGTCTTTATAGTATTACACTAAATATGCTGTATTAACTGGGTAAAGTCCTGTGGACATCACTGGCTCTCAGCCTGGGATCTGACAGCCTTTCATCTGATTTTATGTTGATCTTCATCTCCTGCAGGAATGCAAAGAGATTTTTCTTTCACCCACTGGAATACCCGAAAAAGAAATTACCAATAGGAGTAAGGAATGTTTATTCCTTCAGCTCTGAGTCACACATGAATCTGAACTATGACACAACAAGGTGCTTTTCTAGCTATTTTTATTCTGAGGTTTGATACTTTGCAGGTAACTTTAGGATGAATGAAGAACACAAACAGGTAATGAAAACAAAAAGTTGTTAATGTTGGGCTATCCTGTAGCTAATTCAGCTGCAACAGTACCCAGAGCAGTCTTCATGCTGAAGGCAGGAGGAGATTTTATCCATACCCAAGCTGGGTGGGAAATGATGTACTCGTTGATTGCAACGACAGCACTTGGGTTAAGCAAGACTCTTCTAAGGCATGCCATAAAAAAAAAATCCACCATTTAAAAAATGTCACAGATTGATGTGGAATGAACAGGGTGGATTCAGCATGAGGGTCTGTTGAAAGCCTCTGAATAATTCCTGAGGAATGTTCACAGGTTTTCCTGGGGTCACAGGGCAGGTGACAGTGCTGAGGACTCGTTGCGACACCGGTGACACGAGGCCAGGTGAGCCGAGCTAGATGAGGCTGGAGACACATGGAGAATTGAGAGGTTGATCCCAGAGCTCCCTCCTACCATGGATCTTGTCATAAATCTTTGATCTGTTCATGATGCCACTTGTGCCTGTCCCAGAATCTTTGTTATAACATTATTGCAGATGTGCAGTAGTGTTCAGCTGAACTCATGATAAAGGGGGTCAATGCTGGCAGCTGACACCTAAAGTTGTCCTACAGAGCATTTCCTTAGGCCTTGCTCCCTTTCTGTCTCAGACCAAATATTTAAAGGCAGTACGTAGAGAAAATCTCTCTTCAACTTCACTGGGGTCTTAAACCTCTTCTGTCACTTGTTTGAGAATAAAAATACTCCAAAGGAGCAGAGGAGTTAAGTCAGAGGCACAGCAGCACAACAGGACTAAGGGACAGCCAGCCACGTGCTCTCCTTCGTGTGGTGACCAAAAGAAGTCACTACTTTCCTTTTCGTGGGGATGTCCATAGAACTCCCCAGAGAAGCAGCCTTTCATAAATATCCCTTTTGCTGGCTCTTCATTTACCAGCTCTACAGGCTCCAGTCTTCATTCTTTGCCTAGCGAGAAGAATTTACCTGCTCTGTAAACAAATTATCCCGTTTCAACTGATGGAGGAAGTTGCTGTTCAGCCACACCATGGCAAAATATATTTTATTTCCTCATATGAGCTCACCTAATCACAGATACTGCTACAAGCATTTGTTTAGCACAAAGCTTATCCTGCAGAAGCACAGTGATTTTGCAATGAAGTGATTGTGCTTTCGGTGGTTGGGAAATTCTGAAAGGCCAATTACAAACCCTTTCCTGAGGCCATTTTGCCAGAGTACTCTCTTGCTGTGGGCAATGCTCATTTCCTTGTTAGCCTCTTCAAGAAAGCTAAATGCACCAATTAAACTATTACACTGGTCTCTGTATTATAAACCTCAACCCCATTAGATTTTTTACCATCCATGAGTCTCTTAAATGCTCTATGATTCATTAGAGTTTTCTGCTTTTGCACTTGGCAGAAAGAGCACAAGCTGTTGGAGTGCATGAGCTTTGTTCAGAGCAGGGGAGGTGAAGCTCTGACTGTTATTTTGAATCTCACCTGGCAAAACCTAATCCCAGTAGAAAAGAGTAATTATTTTATCTTCACAAGCTCTTCCTCTCTGTATACTCTTGCTGGATGAAGGCACATTGTGGTTTTGGGCTTTTTTTCAGGAATAAAATATTATGTGTACGTCCTAGGAAGTTGTGTGCATGAAACTTTGCTCAAGGCTCAGGTTGCAAGCCAAGTTACAGATAATCAGTTCTGTATTCTGAGCTACAGTGAATGCATTCCAGTTAGAAAACAATGAGCAGTTTTGCACTATTTGTCTTAAAATCCTACTGAACAAAGTTCTTTAGATTTCCCTAAGGTTTTTTACTTTTGGTTAAGTCCTCAGGTGATATAATGATGTATCAGACCTTCTCTGGAAGAAGAAAGAGGCCCCCTAGTGCCGAATTATGGACTGCTGTAGAAAACTGCCTGCTTGAAAGATATGAAAACAACTTTGATGCAATAATAATATTATTTGTGGAAGGGTTTTTTTTTAAACCCAAGGTTTTTAGACATTAAAAATCAGATCTCAGTTAGCAATACTTTTAAGATTCAGCGTGTCTGTTTCACAGGTGGATCCACTGCTTGTCATAAAAACTGAGTCTTTAAGCTCCCGAAAGTTCAGTGTAGCACTCAGAAAACAGTCCCAGTCTGGTGATTAAAGTGACACATTTGTGAACTCCCCACTGCCCCACAGGGCAATGAAACTGATGTTCATGACTGTTAACTGCTGGTGCCAGCCCAGCTGCTGGGGCACCACAGAAAATCCCTGTGGGTAGCAGGGATACCCCTGGCACTGCAGGATCTCTGGCTTGCTTTATTTTCAGTGTTGAAAAAGATGCCCCTGCAGGTTGTTATAAATCTGAATTATTTGCTGGCATTGCTCCTCTTTCTGCATTGATTTTTATGAGAGCATGGGGATAACTGGTATGTTTGGAGGAGGGTCTGAACTGATGGGGTTTTGACCTAAGGTCTCTTTATTGCCTTCTGGAGATACCTGGCTTTTCAGCACTGTCTGCAGGAGGAAATGTTCTCCTAGGTGACTGTGCTTAATCAGACCTGGATAACTAAGACAGATGGCATGAATAATCCCCCAAGGCATGTGTCAGACATCTCTGTTAAATGCTGGTGTTGCATGCTCTAGTGCTCAGTCAGAGTTCCAGTGACACCCTTTGCTTTCAAAGGTGAACCTGCTGTATGGAGTTCAGGGGAATTCAAATACATACAGGTAGGTGCCTGTTTTTATCTGAAATGAGTCATCTACACAAAATGAAACAATTTCCTTGAGAGAAGAAAAAGCACTATTCCATGTCCCCTTCTGAGCCACAGTGTCATCCAAAAAGATGGCTGAAACAAAGTTCTTAAATTTTAGATTTGTGATATTTTGATGCTTAGTTTCACTCATCAGTCACTGATGGCTGGAACCTTCTGTAAGTTTAGTACTTTCCACATTAGACCCTAAGTATCTTCTTTGAAACATCCAGAAATGGAGGTGCCCCAAATCAATGTCTCTGTGCACTGGTGGCCCGTGTCAGTTTATTCAAAGCAGTATCATGAAAATACCTCTTCCCTATAAATATTCACTGTGCACATCAATGCTTTAGTAATTTCTGCAAGCACAGGAAATGCCATGATGGGACTGCACAAGTCATTGGGGCATGCACTGGTGACATGGAGTTCCAGTGGGTCACTTTATTTGATTGTGTAGCTGTAATAAGAATGGGGTTCTGGTGTACAAGGCTTCTCAAAAAAAAAAATTTACATAGAAGAAAAGGGTAAGACAGAAGATAAGGTAAGATTCCATGTGAGATTACATAGTGATGAAATCAGCTTTGTTCTGTGTTTGCGGCATTTTGCTGCAGGCATAAATTGTTGTGCACCAGATTAGATGGGGATAGCAATATCATAGCAAAAATAGTAATACTTCTTAAAAGTTGCATAACTTCAGAGGAAAAACTATATTTAGAGAACTCAATGTGACAAAATCCACAAAAATGAATATGATTTTATTCCTAAGTGATTTATTTATTATGTTTGGAAAGTGTGGCAGTTTCATGTGGCAATTGCAGCTCTTTTACATACTTCAGTAGAAGCTCTAACTCAGTCTGGCATCTATGTGGGTAATAAATACATTCCAGAATTAAACAGTTAGATTACAGCAAATAAAAAACAAAGTTAGTCAAAAGTTAATAGGGACAGAAGTCCTCAGAGCTGGGTTTTAATGCCTCCCAGTTATCTGACCCATAATATCAAGTCTATCCCAGGCTTGGATACGTGCTCTATTCTTGAAGAGGACAGTTCACATGGGCTTGTGGGAGCTTAAGGGTTTCACTATGTCTGTCTAATATCTGAAATTCCAAGATTTTAGGATAAGAGGGATGTTTATAATGTTTATAATTGACTACTCTTATCTCCTGCACAGTCCTACTTCAGCCAGGTTGTGTTTTTCTAACTGTTTGGATATAGGAATCCTAAAAACAAAAATCTATGAAAGTTCAAGACCAGGAGAGTGCTATTGGGCTGTTTTTTTATAATTATTTGTAGAAGTAGTCCACTGGTGTGCAGGGATCATGGGCAAGGGACACCAAACCACAGAGCTGTGTTTTCCATCAGACTGGAGAACCATGACGTGTGTGGCAGAACGTGATTTGAACACGCTGAAAACAAAAGCGCATGTGACAAGGTCTGCACACGCAAACTCACACACTCTGAAGTCAAAAGGTGCCACAGGCATCACTGCTGATCCTTCTGTGTCTACACAGCACTGCCTCCACCCATGAGCCACTGATACCAGAATTATTTACAAAACCAGTTGGGTTGATCACGGAGAAGAAAAATATTCACTGCATGGAGGTCAATATACTTCAGGTAAATAAATGGTTTGCTGATGATGATCTTTATCTGCTAGGAAATCTTGTTGGAGGTTTGTCAACTTTGAAGGGAATAACAGACTTTATCTTCGTGTCCCCTTCCAAAACAGACTCCAGGAATAATGTACAATAATCAGAGTCTACAAATGGTTGGTTGGACACTGCAATGTGCAGTCCCTCCTCTGGGGACCTTCTGGGCTTCAACTGAACACTGGTGTTCTCCTTTCTATACATATGGTCACAACAAGGAAATTTGCCATGTCTCTCCCTGGTACCTTTACAAAAGCTGCTCTCTTTCCTATCTGAAGCAAAGTAATTACTTGAGCAAATAAATACCACGTGGTAGATTTATCAGCAACTCTAATTTCTGCCTGCAGAATCCTTCAGTGTTTTCTGTCTTGTGCAACTGAGGAAATGTTCATAAACCCTTAAGATAGAAGAACTGAAGGAATGCTCTAGAGCTTTTCTGATAAGCCTCAAAATTCCCTGGTACTAATGTCTTAACTTTCCAAAACTGAAAAAATAATACAGATAAAAATTGCACGTAGAAGGAACACACAGAGACAAAAATGGCACGTTTCAGCCAAGAGGGAACATTCTTCTGTAAGATTCTGTTTAACACCATACTGTCAGATTTTTTTGCCACTTCCAACAAAAAATAAAGCTAATATTGAGAAATCTGATGCTGCCCATTAGTATCACACACTGCAATAACTCCTGATGGAAGACAGAAGCAGCCAAATCTTCTTTGCATTCCCTTTTCTCCCTTTTGCTTTTGTGCAGTCTACCAAAGCTGTCAGGTCAGCATTTCAGATCTGAACCTGTTTGTCTTTGTTGGTTCTACTCCTCTTTTTTTAAGCTTACCTTTTCTGTTTTGCAAATCTCTGGCCATCTCTACTCATGCATCTTCCTACTTGGTTCACAGCAATTACAGAGCTTTAGTACTGCATTCCTCAGACCTGCAGTTAGATTTTCTGTCTGATTTTACTTGTCTTTTGTCTCCTGGCCATGGTTACTTTCTTTTTCCTGGCTTGGCTTGGTTTCAGTAGAAACCTTTATTTTTGTTTTCCTTCTGATAAAAAACACGTTTTGCTGGGTGATTTTAACTTTCAGTGTAGCAAGTTGCATATGGTCAGACCTGAGAGTTGGTTGTTTACAGTGAGTTTCTTCCAAATTTGTTAACCTTGTCCTCTTCCTTCCCTCAAATCCCATCAGAGATGATGAGAGGAGTGCTGGGATGGTCCTGGCACATGTCACCATTACAGAGCATAATACAGGAGTCCTGCCTTGTACTCCTTTAAATAAACAACCACAACCTCTTTCAGTTGCTGGACTTTGCTGCTTGATTTACAAAGTGGGGAGCTATGGCTTCTTTCTTTCCTTCAGCTTCTTCCTCCATTCCAGCTTCAGAAAACGAACTTTGTTGCAGTTGGAATGCTTGGTGATACCAGTAGAGCCCGTAAATTTTCTTTGAGAAGAAAGGGTGTGGTGGGGCTGTCAAGGCACCTCTGACCTCCAGCATCAAATCCTCTTTCTCCATCTTCCAACATTCAGAGAAAGGCCTTATAAGACAAAATACTTGCAGTTAGAATTTTCTTAGTTTTAGCAAATACATTTGTTTACTGCACTGAGAAAAATCCAAGGAAAACACTAAATCAACCATGCAGTAGTTACTCCTGCTTCTAAATTTGTCCCAGGCTCTGTATTGGAGAAGAAGACACCTCCCCAGAGGATCTTTCTTTAGTTCATTCTAATTGTCTTTCTGTGTTTTGGTTTTTTTTTGATCACTTCCTGATGTAGAAAACATAGTGGTGTTTGTCCAAGATTTTCGATCTAATAGCTTTCTATGGGTCAGCTCTTTTTTTTTTAATAGCCTTCTAAACTTCTTCTGTGAGTCATAAAAAACAATTATTTGCGTAGGTGTAACTATGAATGTTCCTCTGGGTCTCTGCACAGATTGCACAGAAAACCACCCCCACAAATTATGACATGAAGAATCTGTGTAGTACTTTCTGAAGAACTGGTCAGGTATTATTTCAGTGTAATCCTCTCACCTTTTTGCTGCAGGTTTTAATCCTCTAAAAAGGTATTTCTCTAATTCTCAGTAATGTGCCTTGGGACACCATTCGATGAAGTCAGTGGCATTGCTTCCTCTTGCTCCCACCAGGCAGCAGGGCAGAGGTTTCACTGCTGTTTTTCGGATGGGACAGAAACTTGCTGGGAGCACATGGGGGTTGTATGGGGAGAAAAGGCTGCTGCTGTATTTACCTTTGAATGGAGGGAGGGAGAGGGACTGTTCAGTGTTTGTTTTTAATCTGGCAACCAAAGCATTCCTGGTTTCCTTCCAATTTCTTGGAAGCTTTGTCTCTTATGCTCACAAAGCTCTCCCTGTTGAGCAACAGTTTTGCTCCTTCTCTGGGGCAGGACTGCCTTGGGAAGGCCCAGCTGGAGCACAGAGTAACCACAAGGCAAGGAATTACAAATCCAATACCTGCCATGGGCTGTTCCCTGCTGGGAAGGGTGACCCTGTGCAGCCTGTGCCAGGCTGTGGCATCGTGCTCAGCTGGCAGGTCTCCAGCACCTCTGAGAGCTGGGGTTGGGAAAGCAGGCACCATTCTGCTCAGATTCCAGACCAGCCCCAGATGAGTGGGAACATTTCCTCCCAGCTGCATCCATGGACTAGTCAAAGAAGCTCCCAGGGGTGTTTATCAGTCAATCAGTTTGAGGGGAGAAGCCTGTGAGGGAAGGACTTTTCCCACATAGCAGGAAAGTTGTCTGTGTTGTTCTCACTGCAGCGGGGAGGTGACTCTGCCTTGGCACTCTGGGAACTCACTGTGCCAAATTGTACCACAGGCACAGGACACCAAATGCAGCCTGTGTGAGTGGGCTCCAGTCTGGTGGAGGCAGGCTGTGGGGTTCTATCTTTCCTGAAACGCAGGGCCATAGGGCAATTCTAACAAGGGGGTGAATATGGTGGGATAGGGGCCAGGAAGAAGGAGGAGATCTCAGCCTTGCCCTTACTTTCTACTACTGCAGGAACACCTCTGTCTTTTGTTGGAGTCCTCCTCACTTTTCTCCACCCTTTCAGTGAGGTCAGTGGAGCTGAGGAATGTGTACCTGAATTTTGGGAGGGAGAAAATCACCCCTCTCCCACACACAAGTATAGCCCTTAGAGCCTACGCTGTCCTAAGACTTAATTGCACCCTGTGGCATCATGATAATTTAACAAAAGACGAAGCAGTTCCTTCTGCTGTTGGTGCTCCTCCCCAGCCTGTCTGTGTCTGCTATCAGCTTCTGAGACTCTGTCAGAAGTTCAGCTTTGCTGTCTTCAGGGGCTGTAGAGTCCATAGTCATTCCCCCAGTATGTGCTCTTGGTATTTTTACCACGGGTGTGATCCTTGAGCAGCCATCAGGGAACCAGCTTTGCTTTCAGTGTTCTACAAACACATCCCAGCACCCCACAGGTGGTTGGGTATCTGCCCCCAAATTCCAGGGCAGGTTGGCTGGTGGGGGAGGGAAGAAGGAAGGTTAAGGGGTTGAAGCTTTTGGTGATATGATGAGCTCTGCCTCTTTCCTCATCGCACTCGGCTTCTGGAAGGGATGCAGCAGCAGGGGCTCTGGGCTCTGCCTCTGTTGAGGCACATCAGCTGTCAGGACTGAGGAACACACATCCATACACAGCTTTTTTTGAATAATCACACATAATCTTTAATCCTGTACCAGTCCTATTGATAAATCAAACAGGTGCAAGGTCTTGAGTTGCTCTGCGCTACAAAATGCTGTGCAAGGACGATCTTAGGCTGGATTTGTAGCTTAGTAGCTCTGCCAGTTCCCATAGAAAAGGAAAAAGAAAGATGAAATTGCCCGCTTGAGTCACATGTCTGCATTCCAGGCAGGTCCCAGCCTCCCACAGGCTCCCTGAGAGCTGTGGGTGAGAAAGAAGATGGGAGCTGGGCAGCAGTGAGTCTGTGTCAGACTCAGAATGGATGTTTGCAGTTTCCAGTTCCTTGTTGTGCCTGGCAAGCCACATGGTCTCTGATTTAAAATTTGTAAGAATGTACTATGAGCCATGAGAAAGTAAAATGATGCCAGTAATTCATCAATCTCACCTGCTTTTACAATGTAATAAAAAATGAAATTTTTTCTGACTAGAAGTTCTAAGAATTCTTTTCTTCGGAATCATTATGAAAAGCTGACTTTTTTTTTATTTACTACAATTAATTTTTTCTGATACATTTTACTTCTAAATGATCAAGGTGAAGATAATTTTTTTACTAGATCAATGCATTTCATGACATTTTCAGCACTGTTAAACCTAAGATTTTTAATTCTATTCAACTAAAAGAAAGATTAACATTGAATTATTTGAAGTCAAAACAAAATATTTCTGTAGAGAACAGAGAGAAAATTAACGTTGTCAAAGACCCTCACACAGCAGTACCAAGTTACTGCTCTTTTGGAGAATTGTTCTGTGGGTGAATTTCCAGCTAGATCTAACAGCAGTTGAAAGAATGAGACTGGTGGGCTTTTTCCATCATTCCTAAGACTGTGTGGCAAATAATTTTTATAGGAACTTAAGAATTAGAGGCATCTCTTAATGAGAAGTGTCACAGCTTTTCATAGCAATATGGTAGAAACAAACAAAGTTATGAAACATATACAATATTCTGAGTATTTTGTTTGGCAACTGCCAATTAATTTTAGAGTAGTTTCTGAGTTCATCCTTGAAAAGTGCTGTGGTCATGGCATTACTGAGAGCTGTCTGTGCCCCTTACTGGAACACCAGGTGATTGGTTTCTCCTCTGCAACTGCCTTGGGTCCAGTCATGTGCCTGTAGGGCAAGGGAGATTGTTTTGGTGTTCCCCGTGGGAAATGCTCACACTGTCTCTTCCTAGAGGTGATGAAATCCTGATCCTGCAGTGCCAGT
The DNA here is from genome assembly GCA_013400955.1 of Drymodes brunneopygia. NCBI lineage: Eukaryota > Metazoa > Chordata > Aves > Passeriformes > Petroicidae > Drymodes > Drymodes brunneopygia. The sequence goes on along the minus strand of VZTZ01022849.1, from coordinate 1,641,900 downwards.
TCTGTTTACAGCTTTCTGATGTGAGCTTTTGTTTGCTTTTCCCTGGCCTTGAAATAATTTCCAGGTCAGGTTATTACTACACTGGGGAAATCCAATTCTCAAGGCAATAAGTGGTCCTGACCTGACAGTTATTTCTTTTCCTTCTTCCTTTCCCAGAATGCCTCCCCTTGCTCACTCCCCAAACTTCACAATCAGTCTGTGATAGTTTGTGATAACCTTTAGAAGTCTTTCCTTGCCAAAAGCCAAACCAAATTCTCCCCACCAGTAAATATCAATGCAGCACTGTAAACAGTCAGTAGTGACCTTCAGTTTTGTTTAAGCTGCTTTCTGCTTAAGACTGTGTATGTGGCTTCATACAAAATTCTTAATCAAATATGGTTCCCTACCAGATTTCTAATCTAATTGATCAGTTCTGTAGAAGGACATGGCATTTTACCTAAGGCAGATTGAAATTCAGTCATAAGGTCTGGGTTGCAGTCAGACCTCTGGTTCTGAATTTTTCTGGTGGCTCAGTTTCTGAGCTTAATCCTGTTTCCTAGTTGTTGTTCAGATAAACCAGCCTTTCCATATAATTTCATCTCCTTGAAGAATGAGGAAGCTTATAATGTTTCCTCTATGTGCAGTCCCAAGAAGAGTTTTTGAAGTCCTGACAGCCATCCTAATGAATGGATGAATGAATATTTGTTGGAGTGCTCTCAAGTTGAAAAGGGAGCATTGTACATAAACAATCGTGAATCCTGTTCTCAGTAAACTTTGGAACATCCATGGATTCATTTTTTTGCACATTATTTAATTCTGAAAACTACACAGATGGTCTTTCAGGAGGTGTTCAAAGTACAGAAATACTGCAGTATCAATAGTGAGTACAAAATGTCTTCCCAACATCCCAATCATTACACCATCTTCACGTGAAGAGCAAGTACTCAGTGGCAAAGGACACTTCAGTGTGAGAGCTGAAGTATGGACAGAGGTCACTGCGAGCAACAAAAAGATCTGCATGCATCTTAGACCTAGGCAGAAGTGTGGATATTGCATCACAGGATGAAGGGTTTTTCATTACTGTTTTGCACAATATGTAAGAGTTTTCAAAAAGTGTAAATCCTTCCTTGAACAAATTGTCCATTGTCTAATGTTAATGTCCACTCCCATTTCCTGCTTTAGATCACTGTGGCTTCTGCCAAAGTGAAATATCGTTCTAAAGTTTTACTAAATCTTTAGAATTTTCACCTGTGTTAAATTTAATAAGTTTTCCAAATAATATGAAGCAGTAACTTTGTATTAGAACAAAATATTAAAACTGAAGTTACTAGGAGCAGATGGAGCCTTTACCCATTAAGTTGATCATGATGCACAGGTAGTTTTACCTGGCTAATTGGGCTGACCTCCATGTACCTTTTGTTACAGACAGGCACTTCTGTCTCAGAGGTTTCTGTACTGTGGTGCTGGCCAAAGATTGTCTCAGTCAGAAAGTTAGATCTTAAGAATCATATGGAACACAATTTGGGAGGGTTATAATTAACAATGGAGGTAATGACTAACTAGGGTTGACAGCAATGAAAGCTTCCTGATTAAGAAGGCTGTAGCAGCTTGTACAAGACTTTTCTTTTTGTTTACACATTCTCTCAACAGTGTGTGTGTGTGTCTGTGATCTCATAAGGTTTTTATAGTGCTTCAAACAAATTGTCTTTGTATTGCCATTGCTGTTTGAATTAATGTAATGTTATCCCTCTTATACGCTTGTGCAGCACCAACAAAATCAATATCAGAAGCAGAAATGGAGCTGAAAACCCAAACAACTCCTGCAGCTGATACTGCTACACACAGTAAGACCAGACTGAGGCACGTGCTAACCTTGACCTGAATGCCACGATGATGGTAATGAAAGATGGTACCAGAATGGGTGCTCCTCCCTCCCACGTGAGCTGAGTGAGCTCTGCCAGACAGCCCCAGAGCCTCTGTGCTGCTGTGCTCAATCTGCTCCTGCTGCCCACTCCTCTCCAGCAGTACAAGCACAGGGGGATTGTGGTGGGCAGGAGCAGCACTTGTGAAGAGCAGGATGGGCAGCGTTGTCACAGGGAGGGAGCTACTGTAGGAGAGCACCCTGTGTGTGCTTTTTGCCAGGAATTACGTGTTGGTTCCTCATGAAAGAATAATAAATGAACTTTGTGTTGCTCTGGCAAGGGAAGTGCAGCTTGTCTGCCTCAGTGTGTGTCTCTGCTACCTAACATTGTGATTTTGATACTTTGGAAGGTGATGATTCACATTCAAATCTTGCCTCTCTTATTAGTCATGGCCTTGTGGTCCTTTTCCTTGCAGGGGTCCCTGCCGTGGCCATGAGCTCTGTGTGGTGTGAGCAGCATTTTGGCACATGTTCCCACACTCTCTTTGCCACCGTGGTGAGGTTCAGGTTTACAGGTCAGTGTTTAGGACAATGCAGAAATACATGCACGGAAAGTTTTTATCTATGCAAATACAGGGAGAGGGGTGACTGCTTCATGGGCAGGATAACAGAGTATTTAATGCTGAATTTCCTCTAACAGGTGCCAACTCTCAGCACTGAAAGGCAGCAGCTGCTGGGCACTCACTGCCAAAGCAGCCAAATCCAGGCACCTGTAAATGAGAAAAGGTAGCTCTGTGGTGTGTTTATTCCAAGCCATGTCACTTCCAAGGTCCTTTGTGTTCAGTATGATTTTAGGCATGTTATTTTTAATACAGAGCCTCTTTCTAGCATCAGTAGTTAAGTTTATATTGTAGGCCAGTTACTTACAAAAACAAATACATTTTAATTGTGGTAAATGCCAGGGACAGATCAGGTCATGGCAAGGGCAGTAAGTGAAGGAGAGACCAAAACCAAGTGAGTAATTGTTGAACCCTGCTGCTGGCACTTATGGAAGAACATTGCACGTCTTTAATGCTGTGCTGGGTGGGAAGAGGAGGCTGCTGGAGGGAGCACAAGCATAGGACATAAATCCTCATATTAAGCAATACAGGAGCTTCCCCTTATCTGAAGAGAAGGAAATTGCAAGAATGATATACCCAAGCAACAGGTGAAGTCCCACATTGCCTAAGTCAACAGAATCCTACCCTGTATGTGTGTGGTTTCCATAAATGTACAGGATTTTCTAGGCTGATGGAAAGTTAGGGAGTTTGATATTTCTTTATCCTCAATCTTCAGAAAATACCAATCAGATGCTGTTTGAAAAAACGAAGTTGCTATTTCTTGCAGTTCTTTCAGCCTGTTCCTGTTGACACTGGACATTTAACTTCAGGCAGTTGGCAGAGAGACAGCTGTAGAAAAATAATCAAGTTAATTATGCTCATAATGTTGTCAAAATTTTATTAATTCATGGGATTGTCTGCCTAGATTCTTCTGAGCAGAATCCAAACTGAAAACTGACTGATTTTGAGTCTTGCTTTTAGACTTGGAATGCTGATATGAGCTTCCAGTTACATAAACAAAGTTGAGTGTAAATCTCAGCACCGTAATCTTTTGACCCACATTTAGCCATGAGCTTTTCGCCCATTTTTGAAGGAAAGTTCAGCAAACAGTGAATACAACTGAGCTACAGAGAAGTGGCAGCAAGTTTGTACTGGAGTGCTAAATACACACAAAATGAGCTGTGAGGGATGTACACACTCCCACCTTTATTACTACTTCATCCTTGCCCTGGTGAGGTTATGTCTCTGAACAGATGAAATAATGACCTTCTGCAGTAATTGTAGTTGTTGTTATGACACTGTTCTTTATTGCAGAAAGATGCCTCATGACATCATGGTGAGTATATGAAGTGAGGGGAAGAAAGAGGAAGGGGAGGACATTTGGAGTGATGGCATTTGTCTTCCCAGGTCACTGTTACTTGTGATAGGGCCCTGCTCTCCTGGATGTGGCTGAACTCCTGCCTGCCCAAGGAAACAGTGAATTAATTTCTTGTTTTGCTTTGTCTATTAAACTGTCTTTTTCTCACCCCATGGGTTTTCTACCTTTTACCCTTCCAATTCTCTCCCCAGTCTTGCTGGTGAGGGAGTGACCTGAGTGGCCTGTGGTCCTTGGCTGCTGGCTGGGGTTAAACCACAACACACCCAGAGCTACAGGAGAGGCTTAAGGAGACAAAACTGAAGAGCCAAGAGCTGCCTCTTGTGCCAAGGATGGGGAAAGAGCCAACCCCTTGATCCCCACTTGTGATTTTACTGGAAGTGGGAATTGCAAAAAATCCCTGCAGTTCGCAACACAACACATTCCTCCTGATTGAGCTCGAGTGCTTCCTCTCCTTGTGGTGTCAGACTAAATCTTGTTTTCAGCTTTTTGTTTCAAAGGCTGGGCCAGCCCCATGCTGTGAGTGTGTTTCACAACTGACCTGGACCCCAGACCTTTGTGAGGTGAGTGTTACCTACTTTCTTGAGCTTTTCACTGTTTGGCCTTTACTCTGTGGCTGCTGCAGGTGGAACATGCACTAATCCCTTTATGCCTCTTCCTGCTCCCAACTCTGTGGGAGGAGAGGGTTTAATAAAGGCTTTCAGTAAATTCCTTTTGGGTAAAACAGAGAAGGAAAGGTTATCTTGGCTCATCTTTGTGTCTAAACTCCAGCCCCTTCTATGTAAATAAATTACCTTCCTCAATGCCAGACCAAGTAACTTTAAGGAAAGTTTAAAAAAATAAACCTCACATCTTCGAAACAAACCAGCCAGAAAACAGAAAGAGAGCCAGACAATGGATAGTATCTGGGAGTTGCCTCTTTACTTTTTGCTCCATGACAGCTCTTAAAGCCTCCTACATTTACACCTAGCAGGGCTTCATAGCATGTGTGTGTTTCTGGGTCTCTGTGAGCAAAGTGGGGGGGCTGCATTCAACACCTGCCTCTTGGTGATCCCTCTTGTTGCATTGGGTGGTGACCACGACAAAATAGACCTTGTGGCATCTTGAAAGTGACAATTCTAGCCAGGCATCCCTGCTCCTCAGGCCTTTCTGAGTATTTTAACTCATGAGAACGTACTGGGGGTTTGGGTTGATGGCAAGCTGAATATGTCAACCATGTCCTGTGGTGCATCAACCCCAGCATCAGCAGCCATTTGAGAGAGGGCATTGTCCTGCTCTGCTGTGCTGGTGCAGCCCCACCTCCAGTCCCATCACTGCAGCACTGTAAATAGGCAGTAGTGACCTTCAGTTTTGTTTAAGCTGCTTTCTGCTTAAGACTGTGTACATGGCTTCATACAAAATTCTTAATCAAATATGATTCCCTACCAGATTTCTAATCTAATTGACCAATTCTCTAGAAGGACATGGCATTTTACCTAAGGCAGTCCCATGCAGTTTTGCACAGTCCCATGTGCAGTTTTGATGCTTCTTTGTAAGAAGAACTTCAAATTATAGAGCATGTCCAAAGGAGGGCAACCAAGGTGGTGAAAAGTCTCAAGGGCAAGACTTGGAGGAGCATTTGAGGTCACTTGGTTTCTTCAGCTTGGAGAAAAGAAGGCTGAGGGAGACCTCACCACTGTCTACAGGTTCTTCAGGGAGGGTAGTGGAGGGGGAGCTGCTGATCTCCTCTCTCTGGTGACCAGCAAAATATGAGGAAATGGGATGAAGCTGTGTCAGGGGAAGTTCAGATTAGACATTAGGAGAAGGTTCTTCGCTGGAAAAGTGGTTGGTCACTAGAGCAGGCTCCACAGTGGGGTGTGGTCATGGCACCAAGTCTGTCAGAGGTCAAGGAGTGTCTAGAGAACATTCTTGGTCACATGTAATAGCTTTAGATAGTCCTGTGAGGAGCAGGAAATTGGGCTCGATCTTTATGGGTCCCTTCCAACCTGAGATATTCCATAATTCTATGATTCCTTTAGCTCAGCACGGACTTGCAACACACGAGGCTTTTAAGTTTTCCTCTGTTCGTGGCTTGCTGACAGAGTCAGAATTTGGAAGAACAAGGAAAAGACATTGCAACCTCAAAGATTTGTCTTAGCTTGGCAGCAGGTTACTGCAATATTTAAAGNAGTGGAGGGGGAGCTGCTGATCTCCTCTCTCTGGTGACCAGCAAAATATGAGGAAATGGGATGAAGCTGTGTCAGGGGAAGTTCAGATTAGACATTAGGAGAAGGTTCTTCGCTGGAAAAGTGGTTGGTCACTAGAGCAGGCTCCACAGTGGGGTGTGGTCATGGCACCAAGTCTGTCAGAGGTCAAGGAGTGTCTGGAGAACATTCTTGGTCACATGTAATAGCTTTAGATAGTCCTGTGAGGAGCAGGAAATTGGGCTCGATCTTTATGGGTCCCTTCCAACCTGAGATATTCCATAATTCTATGATTCCTTTAGCTCAGCATGGACTTGCAACACACGAGGCTTTTAAGTTTTCCTCTGTTTGTGGCTTGCTGACAGAGTCAGAATTTGGAAGAACAAGGAAAAGACATTGCAACCTCAAAGATTTGTCTTAGCTTGGCAGCAGGTTACTGCAATATTTAAAGCAATTAGCATATCTTCATAGGGTCCATTCAGCAGGTTTTGTGAAAATAGATATAATCAAATGGAACCTAAGCCAATCTGGCAACTTCCATGGGGACCCTCTGTGTCCCATTTGGGAAATAAAAGGAATTTTATGTAGCCTTTTGGAATCCAGTTTTCCACCTGGTCTACGATTACTCCCTTTGCTCAAACAGAAATTCTGTCATCTGAATATACTGCAAATAAAAAAGAAAATGGCTGTTACATCTGTTAGGCATCTACCTGAAAGATGATGGTGTAGTTTAACAAAGAATTAGAACAAGCCTGACATTTCCTCTGTGGTCTAAATAGTCTAATCCAGAGAAAATATAGTAGGCACAGAAACATTAAATCATTTGAGTTTTTCGAAACAGAATCTAAGGAATAGAATTCACCAGAAGAAAATGAAATGCTAATAGAAGGAAATTGATGATAACTTCTCATTTGAATAAATACAAGTATAAAATAATTGCATTCTTTCACAAAAGCTGTAAACACCCTATGACTATTAGCTTAAGTAAACTATGAGTCCATTGCTATCCAACTTCTATCTTACGTCTAAAGACAAGAGGGAAAAGTTTATCTAAAAAGGAAGTTTTCTTCACTGAGTGAGACTTTACGTCTGATGGCATCCAAGTGTTTTGTCATAAAAAGAGCTGAAGGGGGACAGGAAGAATAAAATATATAGAAGGGTATTTTGCTGTGGATTGCTCCACATGATTTTTAGCCTGTGCTGGCATTTTATCTAGATGCTGACTTTGCTCAGTAGACACAACTAAACTGGTGTACATGGGAGTTTGTTCCAGTACTGAAATGTTGCTATTGAACAAACAGCTTTATTCTCAGCTGGCTCTGAATCTGCCCCTCAGTGGAGCAGAGAGCCATCACCCCCAGCACTGAAGGGCTGCCCATGTGCAGGTGCTGCCTTGGCAGAGAGCAAATTCATCTGCTCCATTGCAAGGTGTGTCAAAGTCCTGTCCAAGAAGGTCCCAGATCATTGCTGGGGTTTGAAAACTTGGCCAAAGAGAAGGAGGAGGAGACTGGTCCCGTCATCAGCAAAACCTGCCCTGTGGGTTTCAGTCCTCTTAGCACATCTTGGTTTCTTCAGCAACTGTAAACATGAGTGAGCCTCCTGCAGAAAACAATTGTCATGGAGCTTCTTGGGAGAGGAAGAGGTAGGTATTTTTAGAAAGAGCTTGGAGGTCATCTGAGTGTCTTTGACCAACGTGGCCAACACAGGCTCCAAGGCTCATCTCAGCTTTGCTTGTACACAGGCTAAGCTCAGCATCTCATCAGAGGGGTGAGGAATGGAGATAGTGACAGTAAACAAACAAGTTGTGCTTGCTATCCTTCTTCCACAATCAAGCTTGAACTTTGTCTCTTTCTCACCATCCTGCTGTGAAATTGGAATTTCTGTTGTGATTGCATGTGGCTTAGGTTTTGTGTATGTTGGTTAAAGTGTGTCTGGGTTAAATATCAGTTGGTCCAAACTGGAAAAAACAAGAGCAGATGCAAAGGCATTTTTTGAAGAGAAAAGGAAATAGCCACCACAAACCTCCCCCACACTTTATCTACTTCATTTGCAAATTCTTCTTCATTCACAACACAAAATAAGTGTGGCCAAAAACCTTAGAGTCTAGCAGATTTCAGTAACGGTGAGAAATCAGGCATTGTGACCTGATAAAAAAGACTTTGAAATATATTTAAATCCAGTGAGGATAGATACAGCCAATTGACTCAGAGAGAGAGAGAGAGACAAGAAAAGAGTTGCAGAAAGACAACTGAAGGGTTTGGATGACATCACAGGGTTATTATTTCATTACTGTAAGGTTTCACAGCATCATCACAACATTTGTGAATGTGATGAATCTACCATCTCGTTCAAGCATGGGATACACAACAGTGACTCTGGAGCAACAGCAGCTGTGATTTCTTGTTCTAATGCCTGCTCTCAAGTCTGTGGTTTCCTATGTCATCTCAAAGGTCATATCAGCAGAAGAGCTGAGGGGGGGAAACACTTCAGGTCTTTACTGGGTTTGTTTTGGTTTTTTTTTCTCAGAAGAAAAATATCTTCTCTTTTCATGGCATTAGTCTGGCAAGAACTTTTGTTTCTTGAGGCACGAGTAGATGACCTATGTATTATTTTCTGCCTGCTGGGCCTGTGAAGTGCCATAATATATCCAAACTGCATCTCTGGGCTTCAGAAAGATTAATGACTTTTTTCTGCCTTTTCCTGTTGAATTACTTCTCTATGACTGTCAAAGCCCTGTTTTAATTTTTTTTCCATAACTTTAAATATTTTAGGGTATTAGAAGCTTTTAGTTCTATTTCACCACTATTTTTTTCTTTCCCTCATCTCCAGCAGGATTTTGCTTTGGTATTGGTTTTTTAAGTATGGAAGTTTTTTCTCAATTTCTCTTTCAGAAATCTCATTTGCATTACTACAGATTCATTAAAATAGATCGCAGGACTTTTAGCAGAAATGTTTGTTGTGACACTATTAAAACAGGTCCCCTCTGATTGCCTCTGTTCACTCTGAGATGAGGATAAGCTATTTCTCCTGGCAGTCTTCTGAAGGTAGAAATAGTTTCAGTATAAAGCAAAACCTGGCTGCTTGCTTCAGCCTAGATTTCCATCTTCTTTACTTAATTTCATATACCAGAGGCAGAAACCTGTTCACCTGATGGGCAGGAGTCTGCACTAGAGGTACTTTCCTACCTGAGTTGTTCTGTTTCTGAGCTTGTTGTCATATAAATGCTCAGGTTAAGTTGAAAGAAAAAAAAAAATAAAGGCAGTTACAACAAAATTTAAAAGATATTTTGCAAATAAAAGTTAAAAACTATGTAGCAGTATCTTTCCCTTTTTATTTTTTTTCAGTGCCTGAGCTTTTTGTTGAATTTCAGATGAATTTCTTTGGAAAATCAGTTCTTTTGAGTTTGCCATTTAACAAAAACATCTCAACCCCAGTGACTTCCTCCTAGATACTTTTCTCTTTATAAAAGAGACTATTATCTAATCCTCTGCAAATATAGTTATTTGTTTTGTTTCCAGTGGGAAACTACCTTCAAACAGTAACCAAAGAAACACCTTAATAAATAAATATATTAAGGTGATAAAAACTTTAGACTTACTGGTTCTACTTTATCACCCTGCTAGGATCAACAGCCTTTCAAATGACTTGAGAATGTTCCTCTTCTGTTTGGGTTCTCATGTAAACAGGATGCTTAGGTTGTCTTCAAAGTTTGCATCCTTGCTCTCCCTGCTCTTTGTCCCCGCCTGTGGTTACCCATGTTCATAGGAGCTTAATTCAGACTGGAAGATGTGCAGAGAAGGGACGTCAGAATGACCAGAGGAACTGAGGTGTGACTAGAGGAATTTGGTTTATTTATCTTAGAAATACCAGAGTGAGAGGAGATATGACAGGTCTCAGTAGAAAAGGGCAAAAGGAAAGACAGGACAAAAGGGGAGAAGGGGGGGAAAGCAAAGGAGGAAAAGGAAGTTAATTAAGCACAACTACAGTTGTTAAAGGTACATTTTGTCTTCAGAGGTGTCAGACTGTGGAAATGCTGGATCTGGAGTAGCAGGTGGAAAACCTTAACAGGTTAAATTGAGGTTTGATCATTTTTAGAGGAATGGAATGACACTACTGTCCACAGAATACTGGATTGTATAACCTAAATCTGCCTGTCTCCTAACTCCTGCTTTGTGCCTTCTGACACCACTGTGACCCTTCCCACTGAAGAAGCAGACTAAGATAAACCCTTGCAGATCATCCATTCTAACAATTTTTTATAGAAATATTTATTTCTGTTTTCCTGAGCTTGTAATTGGAATGCTTGATACCTTCTTTTGGTAAAGAAGATCCAGGTGCCAAGCTGGCAAATATCCTTTCTGTTTTGGAGCAAAGCTAGCAAGTTAGCTATTTGCAGTCTGTTTTATCATTTGTGACCTTAGTGTGCCTGTGAATCTCCTGACCTCGTTCAGAGTGCCATGAGGTGATTGTGTTCTTGTGTTTGCAATCATTATCTTTCCAAATGAAAGGCCTAAAACAAGTGTCCATGTCATTCAATATTGTGCTTGAAATATTCAAACTAGTGGAGATGTTATCTGGCCTTGATTTAGGCAAATAAGGAAGGACCTGAACTCAATCTTTATATAAACAGCCAGCAGCATAGCAGTAAATCTGTTTGCCAGCATGGCAGATGGAACTCTTCTCCAGGTTCAGTTTCCTCTCCACCATCCACATCAGCCCATGGAGAAATCATATTCATTGTCAAGAGAACCCTGGAAAGCCTTAGGAAACAGTCAAGATAAATGTAGCAGGATTTCTGACTGAATTCGTATCACCAGTAGTCTTTTAGTCTTTGATGGGAAAATGTTCCTTTTGCAGCCATCAACCTCCTTGTAATCTTGTTGAGGTTAAGAAACAAAAATATCTATTTATTTAGTGTTTCAGGTATATACACCCAGAGTAAGTCCCAAGTGCATGTAATTTGAATACAAAGGAAAGAAACATGATTGTCTTCTTAGTTAAGCAGGGGAGTAAAAGCAACTCCCTTGTCTTTCTACCACAGTGTTTCCTCCCCTGCTTCAACATTCACTTAGCTAGGAAGGACACTGAAAGGAAGGACACAAAGCTGTGTAATTTAGCCTCTGATTTAGCCACACTGTTTAGGGGCAAAAGCCAAGACATGGGAAAAATTGAAAGATCAGAAAAAGAAAGCAGCCAGTATTAAGCCCTTGCTGGAAGGACTTGTGTCCATGTGTTGCCCCTCTTACTGCCAGTGCCTGTCATCTTATTGCTGCAGACAAACCTGGGGCCATCCATCAGTGCCCCAGTAAAGAAGGCAACCATGACTTATACCCCAGGAAGATTCAGATTCAGGCAACATTTTGTTCTATTTCCACACACGTGTATCAGAATAGAGGTGACCAAGTTACGTCCTGAACAATTCCTTCCAAATGGAGCCATATTCCAACATTAAAGTTCACTTTCCAGGGAGCAAATAAAAAAAAAAAAATAACAACAGCAAAGGAACCCCTCAGTCCAAAGTGAAAGCAAATTTTCATGTAACTAACAAAGCCCTGCCTCACAGGAGTGTTTCATAACCACAGAATCTTGTATAAGCAAGACTGGCATTTCTTCCACAAACTGGACAATTGCTGGCACCACAAGCACCACTGGAAACAGTGCTGTAAATTTACCTTTTGGTTAATATACACCACCAGAATGCCTGAAATTAAATGCTACCTTGAAACATTTGTAGAAGGAAGTGACATGTGCTCAGTTAATGAAATTCTGCAAAGTGATGATCACTAAACATAGAATCTTACTGTTTGGACAGAAATCATCAATTTTTAAATGAAAATTAACACTCAAAAATTATTGTTTCAGATTTTTTCTGTACTGCAACAGCTCTGGAGTGATTGTACTAAGTCTTGAAATTATCAGCTCAGAAGTGCTTGGGATTGGGTGGAATAACGGAGGGAAGTTTCCTGGGACTTTTTCCAGGTACTGCACTGTGCAACTGGGAAAATTATCACGTTATGTGATGTCAGTAGGACAGGATCTGCTTCGATTAAATCATCTAATCACATCGCTTGATTAAATTCTCTAATCAAGGCGGGTCCTCTCTACTCAGTAGGCTGAAAATACAACGTGTTTTAACTGCATACCTCAGGCTGCTAAAGCAGGGCAAATACTCCTATGTGTACTGGTGTGGGAGGTATGGCTGCAAAGCATGTATCTGGGTATGCAAACAAATACAATCTCTGTGCACATTTCTTGGGTTTGAAGTAGCCGTTCTGTGTAAACTCTGGGGCTTGCTACTATTTTTAAATTCTTACTGGCTACCACGACTCAGCAATAAATCTGTAGGGCATTTTTACATGGTCCTAAAAGCAGCTGCATATGCTCTGTGCTGTGTGGAACAGTCCTGCAGACTCCCCATCACAGACAGAAAATCTGGTTCTCTCCTTTGGATTTTGCAACTGTTCATAAAAAACCAAAAAGAAACCAGCACATAGAAGGTGAGCCTTTGGGGATAAGAAACAGAATCTTGTACAGCCATCACACCCAGACTGTCACTGCAAACCAGGGCATTTCTCACAGCTAGTCCCCAATGGATCAGTGTTTGCTGTCCATCACAGTTTATATGGTAACTTGCCAGGGACTGTTCAATCCACTGTTTTTAGTAGTTTCTCTGACTTGTCCTGGTGTTCCCTGCCAAGTGCACAAACACAGGTTCTTGTGTCAGGCAAAGTCTGGAAAATCCTCAGTGTTGGGAGTTCTGAGTGGCTTGGTTAAAATCAGTGTTTCCTTAGAAAAAGGCATCTCTTTGGCTGTTGGGCCAGGTGAGAGTGTGCTGAGAGGATCCACCTCTGAGCAGGTGACTTTATGGCTTTACTACTTGATATGAGGTTGTTGTTTCTTACGTGAGAAGCCCCCTTGATTTGGATGAGCCCTTTCTGAGAGTAATTGCTAATCTGCAGGAACAGGTATCACACAAAGGAAAGTGTTGATGCAGGTATTTCCATTCCAGAGATATCAGGCAGGACTAACAGCCCGGCTTTTGTCCTTTTGTAAAGGAGGACAATCACAAAGATAATTCTCTTGGCTATCACATAGCAAGACTGCATGTCAATATGTAAAATTACCTCAAGGAAAGGACTGAGCTGAAAGGTCTTCTTTTTGCTGTGTGATAGCCAATACCTGTATTTCAAAGCCTTACTGTTAGTCAAAAGCTTCTCAAGAATATGCATTTATGTTATCTTCTGTGAAAAGCTTTTTTTTTTTTTTTTAGCAACTAGCAAGGAAGTATAGAACTGGGGGGTTGGGGAAGAAAAACTACCTACCAGCATCTCTTGGCAGTGTTGAACTCCAGAAATATTGGCACTTGGTGCTGGGGAAGAACTTAAAAACGAAACTCTTAATGAGATTGATGAACTCAGTACAGCATATTTGAAATTACTACTGTACTCACTCCTAGGCTTTATTTTACTCAATTAAAAATGACTCCTTAGTTTCTACTGGCCCCACCTCTGAAATATTTCCTAATAGGGAAGTCATTATATTCTGAAACCTATGAGCTCCCTGATCATTCAGTTTTGATAATTGCACGCTCCCGGTTTTTCGTTTTCCCATTCTTTATCTCTTCCCTTTTCCTTGTTGTATCTGTTGTTACGTCTTCCATCATGCGATACCCGAGGCTTTGTGTTTACAGAGTGTTTCAGCTGCTCAAAGACAAGTTGAACGTGTTTGGAACCTGCCCCTAGGATGGTCAGGGAGGGGGCAGGTAGAGTGACACCTGCCTGATGCATCTTGGAAAGGCTTGGATGTTTGTTTGGCACAAGGCTGCAATGACTCATGGAAAACTGAGATGCTCTGCAGCAAAAGCAGAATCAGACCTGGGGGAATGAGAAGCCCTGGGCCACAAGTGCTGTTGTTCACTGTGCTTTGGTCCCTCTAATGCAAGTCTGGATTTCAGCAGAGATTTTCAGATGGTTGTATGATTTGAACATCTTCGACCTTTTTCAACATCTAGTCCTTTTTTGGTTGCTTTTCTCCTTTTCCTATATGGAGCTCTGTGTTTGAAAGAAAAACATATTTTTCTGTGTGGCAACTTCAGCAATCTCTGACAAATTGATGAGGTCTCAGGGACTGGAGAGAGGCAGTGCTACAAGAAAAACCATGTTATCCTGGAAAGAGTTTTGGTCAGAGGGTGAAGTACTTGAGGAGCACATTCTAACTCTTGAATAAAACCAACTAAAGTGGAGATTAATGTACCATAGATACAGAACTGTCAGTCTTGCCAAGAGTCATGAAAACACCTTGATTAATTTTGTGGATGGAGACCTGTGGCTTCTTCTTGAAGTGGCTGGGACAAAAAAATCTTCCAGGCTCAGTATAGTAGAAGAGCAGTTCTGCAGAACCTCTTAGTTTTATTGGTATATTGTAATTTATTTCTGCTTTAAGTTCTTCCGACATGCATATGTAAAACTTCTCCCTCACTAGCTTGATTACTGCATACAATATTAACAATTTGCAGGCTGCAACCTGCTGAAAAGGCCTGAAGGCAAATTTGCTTCCCATATAGTTTCAAGTCTCCACCCATTCTATGAGCATGACTTCGAAGGCTTAAGCATTTTGCATTTATAGCACTTTTGCACCTGTTCCATTGTAAGGAGATAAACGAGTGAGGTTTCAGCTGCTTCTTTTGGGTTATGATAGCAGACTGTCCAGAGGCAAGTAGGAGTGACCTTGATGTGTTTCTCACCTCTGGGATGGCCTTAGAGATGAATCCAAAAGTCCTGAAGTTGGGGGAAAACTGGATTAAGCACCAATCATTGAGTTTTTGCCAATACAGCTCTTTAATATGATGACATAATTCGTAATAGAGTGTATTATTTACATTTATGTTAGCAAACCAAACTCATCACAGATTACTGAAAACTTTCAGTGTTCCCTTTCTAAGATTCTGAATCAAAATTTTTCAGGATTTCCATTTAATGAAAACAAATTTGTGGGTAGAGATCCATACTAAGTAGATGTGTGTGTTCTGGTGGCCTGTTGAGCAGCAACAATGAACATCCCAGATATGCAGACAAGCAAAAACTGATAAAGAAAAATAGATCCAGGAAGGATATACAATATGTCAACTCCTTTTCCCATGGGCAAAACCTCATCACCCTGAAGGGATTGGCAGAATTGGAAGTAAAATTTGCTTCATACCTTGGTTGCACAAACTGTTGGATGGGGGCCATTAGAACCAGGCAAGCCAGTGCTGGCACGAGGCCTCTTCAGTAAGTAATTCCCACTCTGTGTTTTGCTGTAAACCCTGTCTGCTTCCACAGGTGCCTCTCTGAAATCACAGATGGCCGTTTCAGGAACCACTGCTTTTGTAATTTGCCCGTGTCCTTGGTAATACCATCATCCCCTCTCCATTCTGTCTCCTAAGCAGAAGGGCTGCTTCTTGACATGCCCCCCTTGCAGATACACTTCCACCTTGCTTACAGCAGGCTCACAGTGAAATAAGACATTTCTCACCAGGTGGAGAAGGCTACCTTGCTTTCATGGGTTACTAGACCAATGACTGACTTTTTTTTTATGTTAGTGGTAAAGGTTTGGTCTAAGTTGCCAAGAAAATTGTCTCACTTTTTATCACTTGGTCTTTAAATCAAGGTTACTCTTTCTTAGGCAGAAAGCATTAATTTAAATGTGAACTGCAGGGCTTGATTGTGTTCACCTGTAGAGGAGAGGATAATTCCTGCATCTGCTGGAGCCAACATTCTAAGTTTTCTGCCTTGCTTCACTTGTCAGTTTATAGCAGTCCTGTCTGTCTTTCTGATCCTCTCTTCTAGAGTGTAACATTGCTGTTGAGTTCTGGATGAGAGCAATTACATGCTGCTGGTAGACATTTAAATTATTTAAGTCATCTTCCTAAGATCCTGAAGGCCAATATGGGTTTTTTTTGTGGTTTTTGGTTGGTTGGTTGGTCTGTGTGTGTTGGCCTGCCAGGATTTAGTGCATTCTAAAGTAATTTGCAAAGTGGGTTTTCTGGTCTTTAGCTCATGCCAGTTGGGAAGGCTAGAGGTAAATGAGCCCCAGCTTTGTCTGCTGAATCAGTTTTGGATGTGTGTTATATTAGTAAGCACTGCTATCGCAGAAGATAGAGGTTAAGAACAGAATTTACTCATCGTATTCTTAAATAAGCACATCAAACACAATCTGCTGTATCACCAGAGCTGTTTGTATTAGCTAAAGGCAATACCCAACATCTGATAATAGCACTGATGCAACCAAATGGAAAATCTCGCTGCTCCTAGGAAATGACAGAATTGTTTGCTGTATTCTCAGCATGTTAAGATTATCATTAATTTATTTTTAAATTATTTTTTCTCCCCATTCGATTAACAGAAGATTCAGTGAGTGCAGCTGATAGTAATCCAGGGGTGCTTTCCAAATTAGAAAGATGACGTCAGTCAGGCTGCTGGTCAGGAGATGGGATATCTCATCTATGGCAGAGCCAAACTGGCTTTGGTTTGCTGGCTGATAATTCTGTATCCCGAGCTGAGACATTCCAGGGGTAACTGGCTGGTGTGGTGCTTGGTCTGTGGGTGTTTATCCCAGCTGTGAGGAACCAGCCTCCAGGGATCAACCTGATGGACTCAGCCCCTGGTGAATGCCAGTGGAGCTGCTGTGCTGTTCAGCTGCATAGCTAACAGGAGAAATCCAGCCCTGCTTCAGGCACAGTACTCTCTGGAGATACTCATCTCTCCTCTGCTTGCCCCTGGGTTTATCCCTATGCTGGGATTTCTACTTTTCTCCTTTAGATACAGAAAATGCATTTCAAACGAAACTTTCACATGGTCAGAAACAAAAGACAAAAACCCAGTCAATCTGTGTCTCCTTATGTCTGTACACAGAGTGTGCTTTGACCGTATGGAATGCCTGGGGAAGGTCACTGTGACATCCCTTCCCCTAAAGGGTGAAATGTCACAGCCATGTTGGTGGACGAAGCTGGGAAGTGCTTTAGAAAAATCCTCAAGTCCTTCTGCTCAAATTCCTCCTCTGGAGATGACTCTACTTTTATGACCTACTCTCTCCGTGCCTATACCTGGAAGGTGCGTTCAAACACTGAGATTCCCATGGTGTTTAACCCCCTCGTGCCCTTTGCTTTCCTGCGTCTCCTGAGCCTGGACTCCAGCACGGAGCAGGTTAAGAAGGAATCAGAGTGGAGCAGGCAGGGGTGGAGCAGGGTCTCCGGGCCAGTGAAAATAGGTGAGGCAGGCAGAGGCTCCGTGGGGCGGCACAGGGAGTAGCAGGGTCAGCTGCTCAGGTGAGAGTCAGCGCTCGATAGGGAGCTGGCAGCCTGCAGGTAGAAGACAAGGAGGAGAGTGTGTGGGTAGGTACTGGAAAAGGAGGAACAGGGGAAGGAGTGGGGGGACATGCTAGAAAGGGAGGCAGGTGGCAGAGAGGCGGCCAGGCAGGGGCGCAAGGAGCGCTGAAGAGCCCTGGCCGGGGGAGCAAGCCCAGGCAGGCTGGTGGCAGGGGAAGTGGGTCGGCGAGGAGCAAGGGTGTGAGGAGGGGAAGTGGGCAGGTGGCAGGCAGGGTTTGGCAGGTANAGTGGGGCGGGCTGCGAGGGGCTGCCCCTGGGGCTGCGGTTCCCGGGCGAGGCAGCGTCCGATCCGATAAAGGACTGGGCTGGGGGCCAGCGCGGAAAGAGTGCAGCGGCTGCGGCGTCGGAGATGGGGATGCTCAACCTGCCCGGCTTTCTGTCCTGCGGGAAGAAGAAGGTGAGGCGGCGGGGGGAGGCTGGCCGAAGGCACCCGGGCAGGCGTGCGAGAATGTAGGCAAGTGTGGGCACATCTGAGCAGGTGGGTTGTGGAGGTGCCCAGGTGGGCGCAGAGGCACTCGGCTGCAGGTACGTCGGCAGCTGCGGGCAGATATGAAGTTGTCTAGGCAGGTGAGATCCGGACAGGTAGTGCTAGGAAAAGTGGGATGTGAGAAGCACCTGGGTATGTGTGAAAGGCACCAGGACAGGTGTTTTTTAAAGTGGATATACAGATATGTGCTGATGTGAACATCTATACAAATACAGGGGCATCTGGGCATGTGCAGGGGCAGAATAAGGGGATCTCCTGGAGCTGCCCCCAGGAGCTGACAGTACCAGAGACTAAGGCAGGAGTAAGGCAAAACTGTCTGTGGAGGTGTTTGGGCTCTCTTGGTGGGACCCTCTCCCACAGGGCTGTGCTGCCCACGCCTGCCCTGTCCAGCTGCCCAGCCAAGCCAAGATGCATCTCTGGACAGAGAAAGAGGATATGACTGCCTTTTTTTGCCTGGTGGGAGATCACAAGCCTTCCCTCTTCTCTTCCAAGGACTTCAATTTGACAAATGAAAAAGATGCCCACTCCAGCGACAGCGATGAGAACGCGGAGCGTGGCAACTGGTCAAACAAAGCTGATTACCTGCTGTCCATGGTGGGCTATGCCGTGGGCCTGGGCAACGTCTGGAGATTTCCCTACCTCACCTATCAGAACGGAGGAGGTACCTGTGCTGAATGGCAGGGTCGGGGGGGCACGGCTTGCTACCCCCAGGAGAGAGGAGGGCAAGCTCCAAGGGCCAGCTCTGAGATCAGGCATGTTCTGTCAAAGCTGGATGTCAGCACCACCCTGGGGACCAGGATACAGCCCTCTCTTGGGAAAGGGGAGTAAGAGGCATCTATGTGCTTTGTGGGTACCAGCTGAGAAGGGAAATAGTAGCTAGTCTGAATTGCAAATTTCTACCTGAGAATTCTATCTTCTGGTTTACTCATAACCAACATGCACCTTTGTCCATGTGCCAATGTCCTCTACTTATCTAAATAGCTGTTCTCCCTCCCCAGTGCTTAGCTCCTGAAAAGTTTATATTACATACCATACCTGGTATTTTTATAGGAAACAGTCGAATCCCCTCTGCACCTTTGTTTTTCCATGCAAACAATCGAAGCTGGAATAATTATCCCAGCTCAATAATTACCCAGATCACACACTTGGGAAGTGTGAGACACAGAGAGCCTCTATCTGCTTACACAATGAACTGGAGGCTAAGCCAAGTGGAAGCACTGGCTTCTTTGGCTTGCATTGCAGAGCTTTATCTACTCACCAGGCTACCACTGGTAGTTAAAGAGAGCATAAATAGTAACTGCAGAGAACTTACTTACATGTACCTGTAACAGTAATTGAAGTCAAATTCTGAACTGTAAATGCAGCACAGCCCACATAGTTGCACATGGAATATAAGGAGGCATTCTCAGTACAGAGGTTTTATTGGAGTGAGCTTGGCTGGTTTGCATTACTTACAGTTTTGTTGAAGAAAATTGTGAAAACAAAGTAAGTTTTGATGTTGGCCCTTGGACTAGATCTTTTTTTCTTATCTGCTGCAGCAGAAACCTTGCATTTAAAGCATATTTGTGCTGCTGCTTGCATCCTTTTCTGTGCCCCTTACCCATGATCAATAAAGACAACTGTTACATCCTTGTTTCGAAACACAGGAGTAATCCAGTTAATTCTCTGGGACAATATACTTCCTGAAATTACATCAGGTATTTGCAGTTCCTTGCAGAACAGGGTCCTTGATTGCTTTAAAATCACTGAGAGTGATGAGGACAGATTCCTGCAGGGATATCGTGTCATGTTTATGAAACTTGTGCTCTCGCTTTCCCTGTGTTCTGTGCACACACAAAGAAGTGCCAGTCCCTTTCACAGAACAGGGTGCTCACTGACATCAGGTTACAGTTAAATGGACTTGAACAAGAGCCATCCTGAGACACAGGACTCAGCCAACCATAGAAAATATTCTTCATGCTTTGATGTCCAGTAGCTGCTTAACAGGGCAGGTGCAAAACACAACTGAGTACACAAAGGAATGGTTCTGTTCCTCTTTAAATTAAAGGCTGGAAGATTAAATAGAAAATGGACAAGGCTGGTGGTGCCTACAGCTGAGCAGTGTTCCTGCTTGTATTAGAGCACTTCTTCAATAGTTTTTATAAAATCAGTTTACTTTCTGTAAGAGAAGCCATTCTTTTTAAATCAGCAGTTCTGACAGTCTGTGTCTCTTCATTGCAGGTTCTATTCAGTCTTATAGAAAACAGGACTTAGAAACAAATCTCTCTATTCTGAACAGAAGCCCCTACTGTGGGGTATTTGAGCAGGGGGGAAAGAGGGAGTATAAAATGTGATAAAACTGTGGTGAATGCTGAAAGATGCATTGTTTTCTCTGTGACTGTGTTTTATCCCCCGTTTTTTTATCTCCTTCTCTCAGGTGCTTTTCTAATCCCCTACACCCTGATGTTGGCGTTAGCAGGCTTGCCTTTATTTTTCATGGAATGTTCCCTTGGGCAGTTTGCCAGTTTAGGGCCAGTTTCCATCTGGAGAATACTACCACTGTTTCAAGGTTAGTTTTGTTATGTTTCCTGACATCTTTTTTTATTCCAGTAATAAACTGTTGTGAATTAATGATTTCTTCAGGAAGTTACTGATTCTGAGACACCAATATCTGTGTAGCAACTACAGGGTCAGTGTTATGATCCCAGGTACATGCTTCCTTATTATTCAGTTAATAAACAGATGTTGATTAAAGATTTCCCCAAAAAGGTTCTTGGTTGTGAAGGGTTTTATCAATGATTCTTCCAGTGTTAAGCAGGACATCACCCTCACTCCAGGTGTCCAGGCAGAAGGAAATATCCCTGTTTTGCTGTGTGAGGGAAAACCTCAGTAAAAGAACTGGTGTACTGTGTGCAACAGATTGAAAATAAATTTTAGAAGTTTCTTTGTGCTTCACGTCCAGTGTAGCTTGCAAGGCAATTCTGTGTTAGATGGACTGATTCTGTGTTTGGCTGCCAGTGCTGGCACAGGCACACAGGTCTGGGTGCTCTGTGCAGTGCTGTGCACAATCATCCAGCAGCTGCCCTGGGAGTCATCTGCTGGTGTGATAAAATAGCCTAGACTGGCTTTGTAAAGTGAGGTGCCTCTTGAGATAAGAGAAATCGTTGCACTCTGTAGTGGTAGTTTGTCTCTGTGAGGGTTTGTGTTTCATAGGGAGATTTGTTGGGAAACAATTGACCGTGTGCTTTACTGATCCTGTACCATGACTGTAAAGGACTCTGCAATGGTTTTGTTCTACCAGAGGAGTTAATCGAGGAACAAGGAAGTTTCCTTCTGATGCAACAAGAATTTTGCTTGTCACCTACAGAAACTGGTTGCCCCAACATTTACTCTTTTCACCAGTCTCTGTTCTTCAGCACAAGAACTGTTCATGAAAGCAGTGTGTTTATCTCTAAAGAAAAAGTTTTAAACACAGCATATCTTTTATGTGCCTGTGAAGACAGAAACTTAAATATAGTTTCTAAGATGATTGGTACAGTTTGTGAGGCTTTCCCAAACTCACAGAACAAAACTCATTTTAACAAGGGGAAGAACAGTAATATTGGCACAGATTTACTGTAGTTAAAAGCATTCATTATAGTGGAATCTTTAAAATTACTTGGGCATTCCTAGTAAGTGTGTTTTATTTTACTAAGTTTCCCTCTGAATGGGGAGGGAAGAAAATACAGAATTTCATCTTTAGACTTAGCAAATAGTCCAATTTTTCTATGGGACTGATTCAAACTCTATTTCAAAAGCACGTTTGAGAGGGTCAGCTTGGATCATATCCATCATTTCATGCATTTAAGATTTCACTGTTTGTTTGCTATTAAAAAATATTTTTAAACCAAACAACACCCAACTTCAACTTCTTCCCCAGTAATCTTTTAAAAATCAAGTGAAGGCTATTTGTTTTGGTGGGCTTTATTTTGCAACCTGAGTCTGGGGTGGTTAAGATGTCATGTCTTTCTCTTTCCTAGGAGTGGGCATCACAATGGTCATCATCTCAACATTTGTGACTATCTACTACAACGTTATCATTGCTTATGCACTCTACTACTTATTTGCCTCATTTCAAAAAGTGCTGCCATGGTCAGACTGCTTTTCCTGGGCAGATGAATTCTGCAGCAAGACACGAATAGGTACCATACTTACCAGATAGAGTTTAATATTGTTGTTTTTGGTAATTGCTCTGTTTTCTGGGTGAAAACCAGAGAAGCAAGACAGCTGCCTGTGGCTTCAAAAGTCCTTCCCGGAGTTTTGCATCTGAACACAGAGGAGTGATGCTTATCCACTTCCCTGCCACTAGCTCTGGGTGCTTGGGAAATCTACAGAGAACTGGGCTGAAATCACCTTGTTGGATCCCTTTTTTCCCCTTTAAAATCTGAGCTTTTTTCTACTACATACAATCCCTGGAAATACTGCATTCCCATTTCATCAGGATCCCAGGCAAAAAAATACCTTCTTTCCATGAGACAAACTACTGCAGTAGTTTTTATCGAGGTTTTTTCAATACCCCTTGCCTCCCCTGTGGCTATGGTAATCCTGAGCACCACTGAGGCACTGGTTTCACACTTCATTAACTCTTTAGAACGTATCTCCACACTATTGTTCTTGTGTTTGACATCAGATGTAGAGCCAAACAATTGTTATCTCACCAGTTTCCATATCAGACCAGTTTAAGGCAAAAGGTGAAGTTGGTGAGGTAATTGCCAGTTAGCAGCTGGAAATGTCTTGCCAGGTAACCAGTGATTATTAAAATAACAAGGACAAGATCAGGATGTATTACATTGTTTACAGCATTAATGTAACCATATCTCAACCATCTATCTGAAAATCTCTTCTAAGATGCCTTATGTAACAAAAAGGTGATGATTGCTTATTGGCAAAACAAAAAATACTTCTGTATGTAATTTGTAAGTGCTGGAGGAATACAAAACTGAACTGAAGAAGCTGTCCTGAAAGAGGCTTCAACAAGATTTTCCAGTAAATACTGATATGTATGCTGATAAAATGTTCTTTATTGTATGTTCTGGCAAAGAATTCCCAACCCCAGTTTCCATTCCTCCAACCCTGCTCTAAGGAAAATATTTAAAGTGCTCTAATAAGCCCTCTGCCACAATCAGATGAATACCAGATGATCCATGTGTCACCTTGGTTTGGGACAAAGGTTTTCACAGAGTAACCAAGGCTACAATTTTAACTATGCTCAGTTCTGATTTTTACAAGTATTCTTGGGGGTAAGTAAAACGTGGTGAGCACACCAGATTCTTGGTCTTTTGATTTACAGTTAAGTAGTGAAGTCACAGCTGCAGGTGACATTTCAGGTTTGTTTCTAAATATTGTTAGCAGGCAAACTGAAGCTGTAATTGCTTAGGAAACACATTTGCTGTAATAGTGTGATTTTTTTTTTATAATAGTCATCCCAGTGTTAATGATGCCTTTTTCTTTATTTCAGTAAGCGACTGCAACACAACCTTGCATGGAGATGTCATTCATGCAAACTACTCATTCATCACGAGCAACAATCTCACATGTATAAATGGCACCATAAACTACAAACCAGTGCAATTTCCCAGTGAGCAATACTGGAAGTAAGTAAATACTTTAAAGAAATTACTAAAAATACCTTTTAATGCATTGTGGTTTTGGATGTACCTTTTATTTTTGTCTTATCTTGCACTCCAGAAAAAAATCTAGTCAAGGGACATGGGCATGCAAATCACTAGAGAGGGGACTTAAAATTTAATTGACAAGTTTGGCCTTTATAAAAGACATTATGTATAGAAAGAGAAACAAGTGAGTCAACCTTTAACCAACTGAAAAATACTCCAGTTTAAAGAGGTTGTCTTCTCTGGAGTCCTGGTAGGCACTACTTAGCATCTTTATGTATAGCACATACTTTTATTTTTCTCAGAAGTTACTGTGTAAAATATATTCACCTTATTCTGAATCTGGGCCTGTTGTGAAATTGCCATTTCTTTATGCCATGGTCTCAATTTGCCTCATGTTCCCTGGGCTCCTGGAAACTGATTCTTATGGGCTCTTCTCCTGCTGTCAGAATTTCATGACTAACAGAATTTCATGATGAACACCTAATATCTGAGGCGGGCCTTATGGGAGATGTATGGAGAGATGACAGCTGAAAGGCTTCAAAGGGAGGGGGAAAATGCAGTTAAATATACAGTTTTTCAAAGCCAGCCATGCCATCCTAACTGCACATTCTCGGAAGAGGCTGCAGTCTCACACCAGCAGCACACAGCAGCTCCCCTTTCCCCGAGCAGCAGCTGCAGAGGAGGGGGCTGTGTGCTGCTGTCCCCCTGCTCACGGGAGCACTGTGTGCTTTCAGCAAAGTGACCCTTCAGCGCTCCAGCGGGCTGGACGAGACCGGCAGGATCGTCTGGTACCTGGCTCTCTGCCTCCTCCTGTCCTGGATGATCGTCGGAGCTGCCCTGTTTAAAGGAATAAAATCTTCGGGAAAGGTATGTTAGGAAGAGCAAGGAGATGGCTTTTGGCCCGATTCTGGCCTTCCAACATCAGTTGGACCCAGGGAAGTTTAGCACAAGGCAGGATGCATTTGGAACACACCCTGCTCTGCTGAGCTCAGCATTTGGCTTCCCTCCTGCTCCTCGGCTCCGTAACTGTTACACAAAATGGGAGTAAGGTGCTGATTACACAGCCATTACTTAACACCTGGGCCTCAACTCCACCGGGCTGCCCTGTGTTTTGGGATCTTGCTGTCCTGCCAGTGATTCCAGCTGAGTTTTAGCAGTTACCTGGGCTGCGTGATGGAAGCGTGCATGTGATGGCACATAGGGGCACACGCCCTGGGAACACCCGGTGATTATTTTGCACTTCCAGTCTGGTTGAGATGTTTGGACAATACAGGTCAGGTGCTGTGAACAGATGTGTGTGTGCAGGTTCCTGCCAGATTGTGAAATGTTGTTTGTTCCCAAGAACTGAAATGATTTTCAGGGACAAGGTAATTAGATGCTTGCTTTCAGAATCTGTCTCTGCTGTCCTCCCATTTCCATGTGCTGCAGGATGGTTGTTAGAATTTTTCTTGGGCTAGGCTGACTTCAGGCTAGCTGCATTTCATCCTTCCTCACTGAGACCCTTTTCTTGGTTTTGTTCCTTCCTTCTCATACTCTTTTCTCACCTTCATGTTGCATCTCCATCATTTACTTCTTCAGCCTCAGTTGCCTTTGTTCTTTCACCTTTTCTACACAGATTTTTTTTTTGCCCCTTTCCTTCTGTCATTTTGCCTTTTGTTGCTGCCTGCCTTCCTCTGCTCAGTGTGATGTCTCCTATTGTTTTGCTTTCTACTTGGAGCCTTCTGCCCTTGTTTCAGTGCTTTGGGGTGGAGTATCTGTGCTTTCCCAGCCTCAGTTATTTGGCTGCATGGCTCCTCTTAATCTCATGTTCTTCAAGTTCCTGGCAGTTGGCTCTTCCTGTTGTCACTTCTTTTCTGGCACAAAGGCAATCCTCTTTGGAGAGTAAGATGAGACTTGGAAGAATCTAGCTGGGCAGGAACAAGACAGATGAAAAGCAGAGAGAGTTGTCTATCCTAGGCAAGCATGAAGAAGGTCTTCAGAAATGTCAGGCTCACCACATGATGGTGCAAGGCTCTGGCTTGGTGGAGCCAGCAGTACTGGGACAATTACCTGTCTGCATAACACTGAAACTAAGACTCAAGAAACCAGAGTGTTGTTTGACATAGCCTGTGTAACAACAGCTCTACTGCTGGCCTTGGTCCCATTGTGGTAGATCAAACAACAACAGAATAGATCTGTCTCTGAGAGAACCTTAAAGTCCTTGTTCTCAGTAAAGAAAGCTTCCAGAACAGTGACCTTTTTTTTATTTTTGTTTTTGTTTTGGCTTTTTTGGGGGGGGGGTGGGGGGTGAGTAGCAGGGAGCTCATCAGGAGATAATTCCACCCTGGTCACCCAGTTTTTTCTGGCTTTCAGTTTGCTCTTGCTAGAAGCACTACCTAGCAAGAGTAGTTGAGGGGTAGTTGAGTCCAAACCTTGCTACAGCAGTAAATCATGTGAGAAAAACACATTTCTGAAACTGGTCAAGTGCTATCTGAAATGTGGATATGTGGCTTGGGCCTTCTGCTTCTGCAGGAATGCAGCTCCAGAACCGGCTGAGCCAGATGGTTTGGTGGCTGGCATGTGCTCACTTCCCTGGTTGCCTGTTTTTCTTTTGTACCAGCAGACCTTGGCCTAAAGCCTGTCCAGTCTTCCTGCATGGAAGTCTGTGGATCCCCTCATGCCTAATTGTGCGTCCCTGCCCATCTTTCTGCAGGTTGTCTACTTCACTGCACTCTTCCCATATGTCATCCTGCTCATCCTGTTGGTGCGAGGTGCCACCCTGGAGGGTGCTTTGGATGGCATTGAATACTACATTGGGAGACAGTCCAACATCACCAAGCTGATGGAGGCAGAGGTGAGAGGCAGCACCAGCCCCAGAAGTGTGACACGTTTCCTGTGGGCTTGCTTCTTTTTTATCCAGTCAGGTGCTTCAGGTCCTGCTCTGTATTTTGTAGCAGCAGCTGGTTGTGTAAAACATCCAAGCCCCTATTCCAGCTACTCTCAAACTGAAAGATAGTCACCTTCTTCCCCCTCCCTGCCACACCAGTGGTGACAACTGTGCTATTGCCTCTAAACAGTTCTTGGGGGTCATGCTGGAGTTTCATCTTAGCAAGACCTGCTGAGAAAGTTCTTGCTGGTAATTTTATGGGACTTTATCAGAAGGCTGAAGGGATCCTTAGGTTTGAAATTCAGGCCATGCTTTGCTTGGGAAATTAGCTTGGGTAATTAGGTGGACCAGGAAGGGCACCTTGTGCAAAGAAAGCCGGGACTTTTTTTGTTCTGGCTTATGTCAATATTATTTCAGTTTAATCAAAAATGAGCATTAAGTGTGGTATTTATTTGTGGTACTTATGTGAGTGCTTGGCACTAGCTGAGGGGCTGCATCAGAGGCAGAAGTGGTTTGTCTGGGTCGTGGTGTGTCTGGGTCACACAAGTGGGAGGGTACATGGAAGTTCTCACTCCTGCAGCCAGTCCTGGTTGCTCTTATTTCTTGGTTTTATGTCAAGATTCATATCTCAACAACCCACCTATGTGAACAAATGGGATCTCTTCTTCAGGGTTAGCCCAATAAGATTTAAGTATTCAGCAACATGCTTGGGATGTGACCTTAGGAGATCATAGAGATGCTGTTTGTGATTGAGTCTGCAAGGTCACCAGTGTGTTGTATCCTATCTTCCCTAAAATTCCTATGAAATTGAATTAGACATACAGGCTGAATGCAAAAAAAATACCCTTGAGCTTCAACAGAGGGCAGACTTAAATGTTTATGATAAGTACTATAAGTAATTCTCATCTTCTTATTTTTGGTAGGTTTGGAAAGATGCAGCCACACAGATATTTTACTCCCTGTCCGTGGCATGGGGCGGGCTTGTTGCTTTGTCTTCATACAACAAGTTCCACAACAATTGCTACTCAGATGCCATTCTAGTTTGTGTGACCAACTGTGTCACCAGTGTTTTTGCTGGGTTTGCAATATTCTCCATCCTGGGACACATGGCATTTCTGTCCCAGAGGCCGGTCTCAGAGGTCGTGGACTCAGGTAGGCTGATGGTCACACTGTTGGTATTGGGACTTGCACTGACCAAGGCATGACAATAACATCCTTCTTTCCATTGCTTTCCAGGGTTTGATCTGGCTTTTGTAGCCTACCCAGAGGCTCTCTCCAAGTTACCAGTTTCTCCTCTGTGGTCCTTCTTGTTTTTCTTCATGCTCCTGCTCTTGGGCCTTGACTCCCAGTTTGCCACCATAGGTGAGTGGGGTTTTAAGTGACTCATGGCTTTTCAAATGACCATTGCCTTTCTTAATCGTGCTGCTCAAACTCCCTCCTTCTCTCTTTCAGAAACACTTACAACCACCATTCAAGATATATGTCCCAGAGTGATGAAAAAATTAAGAATACCTGTAACCTTGGGTCTGTGTTCACTGTTCTTTTTACTTGGGCTTATCTGTGTTACTCAGGTAAGAAATTAAGGTTTTTTTGGCAGTGAGTTTAGTTATGCTGCAATTGATGAGCTCAAATCAAAATACCCTTTCCAACTGTTCCTGTCTTGTGGATCAGTCTTAGAGACCCTTGAATTCTGCCAGTGTGCCTGGACACGCAAGTAAGAAATTCCCAGGGCAAGCTTGAAGAACCTAAGGTTTTCTGTGATTATTGAACTGAAACATGCTTTTAAATAGAAGGCCTGTACAGAGCCTGTGAATTATCAGCTTGATTTATCGTTCCTCAGTTCAGTAATTTCATTGGTAACCACAAGTGCATGCACACAACATGTCCATGGCACAGTGGGTACTGCTAATAAATAAATGCTGATGGGATCTTTTTGTTCAGAACTCACTACCAAACAGGACAGGAATTGAGGAATGGCCTGTTCATGTTATAAAAACCCATTAGCTCATGAGCATCTGTAGATAGCATGGTTACTTCTCCTGTGTGTGTGGATGTATATATATATAAATAGACATACAGAAAAGGAATTTTAAGTATACTGTGTAAAATTTCTCAAGGCAATTGCTTTAAAGGCTATAAAGGTTCACTGCAATTACTCCATCTAGAAATGCAGATTTATGTGTGTAATTAGACTGAGAATGTCAATGAGGTAATTGTGGTGAGAAGTCAGTTGTATTGTCAAGCAAAGTACATAAGTCATGAAACAGGGTGGTGGGGAAGCTTGCAAGGGACTCAGTACACAAGGGTATGAAATGGCTCAGAGATGGTTTCCTGTTCTGTGATCCTGCTATTGCATGCTGGTGTTTAAAGCTGTGCTTAACCCCATGGAGAAGTGCATGTGGGAGGATAGAAGCCTCCCAGAGCTGATAACTGGTATAGCTATTGCTGTAGCCCAGTATAAAAACTTCAGCACCAACTTTATTCCTGTAAACTCCAAATTTAAATCTTGCTCTCAGCTGTTTATATATGCTCTGCACATACACAGGTCTTGGTTTTAGCATCTACAGTATTTTGTTAGATGTGCTTTTCAACTTTACATAGAGGGATTTAAAGAAAATAATATTCACAAATCTGTACTTGACCTGGAGAACTGTGAACTTAAAAACTCAGAGCTGTGATTAGTTAAATTGTCTTGAACAAATGCATCTTATTTTATTTGCACAAGTATGTTACTACTCAAATTTTAACCTCTAATGTTTGTTCTGCAGGCAGGAATTTACTGGGTTAACCTAATAGATCACTTCTGTGCTGGATGGGGAATCCTTATTGCAGCTGTCCTGGAGATAATCGGCATCATCTACATTTACGGTAAATTATTTCCATTGGAAATACATAATTAAGCTAAGCAATCCCAGGAACAGTGAATGTCATAGAGTCACAGTATGGTTTTGGGGTGGAAGGGACTTGAAAGATCATCCTGTTCCAACCCTCTGTCATGGGCAGGAACACCTTCCACTAGACCAGGTTTCTCAATGCCCCATCCAGCCTGGCCTTGAGCAGTGCCAGGGATATTAAATACTAATTACTGCAATAAATAATTTATAATGTAACAGTCTGAATTATAATGTAACAATAAAAACTTTAATAATTAACGCAGAACTGGAGAAACTGTCCTTGATCATTGCCTTTCTTTGATCACTTTTGAGTAACCCCACCTGCAAGGGGAAACACCTGCTTTACAGTGAGCCCCATGATTGTCTTCCAACAGGAGGAAACAGGTTCATTGAAGACATTGAAATGATGATTGGAAAGAAGAGCCCTTTGTTCTGGCTGTGGTGGAGGATGTGCTGGTTTTTCATCACTCCTGTGCTGTTAATGGTGTGTGCACATGACTGGATTGTGTTCGGGTGACAGTAACTTGGTATTGAAGAGGTTTCTGTGTGAAGATTCAGGGCTGACTGCCCAGGCTCTGTGCATAAAGATGGGGCACAGGTGTGCCAATGGAGTGAACTGTGGGCTGTCTCTGCTTTCTGATACATTCCCTCCTCCTTTGATCCTCTCCAGGAGAGGCTGGAGCTTGAGATCAGTTACTAGTGAGCTGGGTCCACACTCCCAAGGACTAACACAGAGCAACTAGATCCTCTGCCTTGGCAGCTGGATTAGTTTGAAAACCTTTTGAAGGCAATCCCATTTTTGGGTCAGATGTTCTGCTGTTCCCCTGTCTAACTGAGACCTTTTAATGTCCTGTTGCATGTCTGGCTTTTGTTACTCCTGTACTTCTAATTGTGAGTGTAGACGGTTGGATTATGTCACTGTGACAGAATTTATTAACATCCCCAGTCCAGGAGCAGTGGCAAGTCACTCTGGCCAGCACATTACCTGTAAACTGTCCAGACTATAATTAGAAAATGCTGCTTAAAACTATCCAGTTTCTGAAGCAGTATTTCCCAATTTCTAATCTTAGATTCTTCCCTGGATTCCTGTAAATAATGGAACACAGGAACACATAAAACATATAGAGAAAGGTACTGGACTCAGCCAGCAACAGATATACATTATCCAACATAAGATTTTAAGAGAACCCAAGATCAAGTTATGTTTAAACACAGATATACTTAGTGTTAAGGTGCATCTCAGTGTCATTTTTCAGTCCTGCCCTTCAGTCCTGCTGTTTGATGATGACTGAGCACCAAAACCTGCACAACTGTTTTCACACTCAGAAAGCAAGATGGAACTGTGCAGTGCTTGTAGACAGCCTTTCTTTTTATTAAACCAACTTGGAAGCATTGCAAATTCAGTGTTGCTGGAAACCTGCTTTTCTCTCTTATTGTTTTTGCCATTTTTTTCTAGGCTATTTTGGTCTGGTCTTTGATCACATTTTCACGTCCCACTTATGGCTCAGTGCTATACCCAAACTGGGGAACTGCTGTTGGCTGGTGCATGATCATCTTCTGTGTCATCTGGATTCCCATTGTTGCTGTTGTAAAAATACTTAAAGCTGAAGGAAACCTCGTTCAGGTAAGCCACTGTCATAGCTTTACATCATAATTTCTTTGGTATTATCAGGGCCACCTGTGCTTTCTTCTCCAACACATTTACTACTTTGACGTGTTTTTCAACTGGATTTTTAGACCAGAACATTATCTCTGGTGGCTGCATCAAAGGTGCATCCACCCTACCATGTTTTGATAAGATGATGAAGTCTAATTCTCTGGGAGTACACAGACACACCATTCAAGACTGATTTTTCATCAGTTCTGTTGCTATTCCAGCTCCTTCAAAATCTCTGAAGAATTTCTATTGCTTTCTATCCCCATATAATTTTCTGGAATTTTGCCTCCCATTCCTCATAGAAACAATCAGATCTGAGATATTCTGCTCAGATCTCAGATCTGAGATACTCTGCTCTTGGCGAGCTTTCCCAAACCGTTTTGTTGGTTGCAGCTTTCCCTGTTCTTTGACTTCAGTGTCCAGAACTCACCGACCCCAAAGATACTTGGAATGACTTTAAACAAATTTGGTGATTTGCCATTTGTTGAGTTGCAGCGTGTACCTAGAGCTATAATTTTACTGAATTTTAAAAGTGGCCTGGACTAAAGTAAGAGATTAAATGCCTCCTGGTTTTGCTTTGCAGCGCCTTGTCAGCTGCTGCAGGCCTGCAGCAAACTGGGGCCCCTACCTGGAACGGCACCGAGGAGAGCGGTACAGCCACGTTGTGGACCCCAAGAAGAAAAAGGAGCATGAGATTCCCACTGTGTTTGCCATTGCATACAACCAACAATGAGATGCCTGTTTGAATTAGAGTTTTTTAGCACATATGTGGGTTTTGTCTTCTAATACTGGAAAGGGACAAGGCGAAAAAAACAAAAAAGGACAAAAAAAAAGGCAAATCGATCCCCCCTGCCCTTTAAAATCCAGCCCCCAAAGCGAGTCATATTATTTATTTTTAGTGCTTTAGTCTTTGGGGAGGAACACGTCAATTAGGCACTGAGATCTCAGCAGATATGTAGGTTGAGAGGGCAGGATAATACATTGCAGCTCCCCAGGCTGCTGGACTGGGCATGCTTAGCCCCATCCAACTGGTATCCAGCTGGACTGCAGGTATGGGTGTGGAGCACCCAGCTGGAGCCCAAAGGTGCTGTGTGTGTGCCCTGAGGTGCAGCTGCTGCCTTCTGCTGTGCTCTGCCACCCCAGGGGTGTGCACCAGCAGAGGGGAATGGGTGTGCTGCTGCCTGGCACTGGAGCTCAGGGAACATGGGTAAATCTGTGTCTAAGCCTTGCTCAGTGTGCTGTGAGGCTGCTCAGGATTTGATGTTGAGTATGCTCTGTGTGTGTGTGCGTGTGTGTGTAGTCTAAACAAATATAAATATTGAGTGGCAAAAAATTGCCATCACAGGAAATAAGGCTTAAACACGGTGAAAAGCAGGCTGCTTTCTATTTCTCATTATTCCCCTTGGGATGCCTAAAGAGCTATCTTCTCTGCCATGCCCTGTGCTCAGCACTCATCTGTCTTTAATTCAAAAACCTCATGTTTCCATATTCTGTCATTAGGCTCTGCAGAATGAAGGAGTAACCACTGAATTCTGGCTTGTCTGCTCTCCTATTCTCATCAATGCTTTACCTATCAGGTTGTTTTCTGCTTCTTTCACTCAGATTTGGGTTTTCCCTTCCAAAGGAGACTCAAAGTGCTTTTTTCAAAGATTCAAACAGTGTTACAGTACAGCCAAAAGAAGCAGAACTTTACTTAAAGTGAAGGTTACAACTACCTTGTAGTGCTGTTATTCCAAAAATTGCTGAAATCATGAGATTAATGAAAAGATATGAAGTTTGTAAAGCAGCTGGGAACACAGACTTGAGCATCTACATAGGCAGGAAGGGGTTGGGTGAAAAGAACCTGACTTCACTTGTAATAGAAGTGAATCCTGATAAAGGGGGGGAAAAAGACTGGAGAGAATGAATACATTTGGTGTGCTGAGGAACATCCCTCTCACTGTGATAATGGTTCCTTGGGAACAAAGCAGCAGGGTGTTCAGCTGCCACTTCCTCTCAGGGCTTTGTCACTTTTTCTGGACATGAAGGAGTGTGGATAGTGGCTTTCTTGTCCAAGCTGCATACCTTGGTGTATGTTTTATACTGGTTTGGTTTGGTTTATTTTTTTTTTTTTGTGACAAATCAACACTTTATGGCAAGCAAAATGTGATTTTTTTTCCTGTTTTTAATGATTTTGGAACTGGCAAATAAAATGTGATTTTCTGTTTTTAGTGGGTTTGGACCTGGAAACTTTTTATTTTATGTGTGGAGTTGGTGACCACAAATGCTTCTATGATCCTAAGCCTTTGAGAGTTTGAACTGGAAAGATTCAACCTCCAGGAAGTCTTGTCTTATAAAGTGCAATAGTCCTGTTTTGGAGTGGGGTCAGAATGTACGGAGAGTAATTACAGAGAAATTTATGAAAAGGACTGTACTAGAAGCTGGTGAAGAGGACCCTTTTCCTGCACTCCAGCTGCTCTAGGATCGTGGTTTAGCCAGAAAAGAAGGCTGTCAGTGGCCTGGAGAGACTGGGAACAGGAGGGAGGCTGAACTGCACAGCTGTGGTGCTCCATCCACTGGAGCTGAGAGCAGTTCTTACCTGGGAAGGGACAACCATAGAGCTCCTTCCCAAAAGGTGTTGGTACTAAATGTTTGCATGGCTTCGAAACCATTTAGAAAAACTAACGAAAAAGAACAGCTCTCAACAAGATCCTACTCCTGGTTCAGGAGACTTTGAGAATGTTATGCAAAGGGTTCTGTAACTTCTATGGGTCTTATGCTCTTCCCTGGTGTCTAATCCAGGTTGGTGTCAAGGACAGGATGCTGGCCTTCCCTGGACCTGTGGTTTAATCTCTTACAACTGACCTGGAGAGTAAACTTCTAGCTGTAAGATTCATATCTGCAAACTTTATCTCATTTACAAGAAAATGAAGATTGCTGCCAAGAGAAAAGCATTGACTTTTCTGTCTTGTGTGTCCTCCGTCAGACACAAACAGATTCACATTCAACAGAGTTTGGACACAGTTTCATCTGGACCTCTCCATATATTGCACAATCTCCTGAGTTCCAGGCTTTCATTATTGTCCTTCAGGCAATCAGGAAAGCAGAACTTCTGGGCAGAGTTTCTTACTATAATTAAAAAAAGTGTGGAGACCATGACTGGCTTTGCTATGGGCAGCCTGAGTTCCACAGGGTGAAACCAGCAGCAAGAACCAATGATGCCAACTTCCCCCCACAGGAGGGATAACTGTTCTCCACCAGTGTTAATAAAAGTAAGGTAAAGAAAGGTAATTCCCTTTAAAAGATAAATTGTGCAGTCTTCAAGAAAGCAGAGGGCCCATGTTCATCACTACCACTGAAACTGGATGCCTGCAAGGCAGCTTGTAGCCACACATACATGTCAGTAAAATACTTGCAGCATGAAGACAGATAGAATGAGTTGTGGCCAGAATGATTAAACTCAAGCAAATGGCCACCAGGAATTTTGGTCCTTAGTTTTACTTTACTGAGTATTGTTCAAGTACTTCAAAAGCTGAAGAGGTAGCTCCAGGTAAGACCCCAAAGAAGCAGACACACATCATATGCCCAGGACACACTGGGAAGGCAGACAGCAATGTGGGAAGGAATAACAGAGTGGTGTAAGATGCAGCTGTTGATCAGAGAAGGAGAATGCTTAAGGGAAAATTAGAAATATGTAGATTATGGCGAATTAATAACGGTTGGTTGACAAAGACTAAAATAATGAGAGGACTCTGCCATATTCCACCTGTTCAGATAGAGCTACAGGGCTGTGAAGTGACAGATCAAATTAAGGTGTCAGGCAGAAAGGCAGTAGTGAGACTTTGATTGCTGAGACATTAACCAGACTCTGGAGATGGTGACCTGGGAAAAACTACTGTGAGGGTGAGTCGCTGGAGGGATCCTGGGTTCAGCTGGAGGGCCTGAGGCTGGGTAGCCCTGAGTGCACTGCCTCTTCTGTGATCTTGGAAAAGATCATTTGAGATTGATGTTTCCATGAAAATCAGTTTGGAAGGACCATTTTGAAAATTTTCATCCAGCAAACTAGGTAGCAGTTAGAAACAAAATTAATTTCAGGGTCGTTTTTTCAGCAAAACCACTAAAAATGAGCCCATGAGCATTTCTGTATAGATCAAAATGTTTCTGGCAAGCTTTGGCCAACCTGTCTTTCTTAGGTTGGTACACAAGAGCCTGAATGTCAGTGTGGAGCTACAGGGCAGGAAACACCCAGCCTTGTTTCCATCACCTGCTTTCCAGGCTGGACAAAGCTTGTGGCTGTGCTGTGCCTGTGGCCAGCTCCAGGATTTGTCTAGGTTGAACTTTCCAGCTCCTATCTTGGAGTTCCAGCAGGGCTAACTTCAATAAAGGAACTAAAAGGCACAGGCATTTGTGGAGGAGCACCTCCATCTGCTTTAAAAGCCATGCTTCTCTGGAGCTCTGAAATGCTACCAGATATGTGCGGGACCTGCACTTTCACCAGCCACAGCACTTTCTGAGGATGTGGGCTGGCCAGTGGCATTGTCTCACTGAGGGAGGTTTAATAGAGGCTCCTTCTCCACCCCAAACCCTTACAGAACTGGCTAGTGCTATATTTTGTCTACTAGATGTATTTTTCCAGCTTCAAAGCTTATACTTTTATGAAATATGAATGAATGTTTGTTCTCTTGCTCCTTCATTTCACCTTCCTAAGGGCCAGTGATGGTGCTTAAAACTACTCTGTGTGTGTGTGTTGATGGACTCTTGTCTGTGTGGATGAAAGAGGCAAACCAGCCTTGTTCTCTGTGCTTTCTGTGACAGCCTGGACTGCAGAGCCCCAGATCTCTGCCTGGTGCATGAGTGTGCAAATGGCTGCAGGGGTTGCTCTGCTCTTGCTGAATCCCAGTGCTGCCTCTCAGTAATCCTGTTCTCCTGGCATCAGGAACTTTTTTTTCTTTGTTTGGTTTTAGTTTTATAAAGAATCTACAAACTGTTTTCTTCTTTTGGGCCTAGACACTGTCTTCAGTGTAGAGAATTGGGAAATTTCCACATTTAAACTCTGTTGCAGCAACATGGTCACATTGATTGCAGTTACCAACTGCAGCATTGCTTAATGCGTCAAGTCCAGGCACGGACTTTGGAGCAGGTTGCAAAAACAGAGTCACCTTTTCATCCTGGAACTGATGAATGGCTTAGGTACAGTAGGCAGGAAAATAAAACCTGTCACTAGAAGACAGATGAGGGCAGTATTTCACTGTAATGTCAGGACATGTGTGCTCCTCTCTGAATAGGTTTTCATCTTATGTTGGCTGTTAGTGTCTAAGCTCCTTCCAGAGGAGCCTTCCCAAATGTTCTGGTTCTTCATATAAAATTTGCATCCTGGTGACACATCCAGCAAGTATAGGAAAAGCTGAGACTGTCTTCACAACTCTGAGAACTCGTTTATGTTAAGGAGGTTTGCTCCCCTTATCTGGTATTTTCTTTAGCATTGCTTTTTGTTTGTTTGTGTTTTGCGATTTTTTTGGAGGGGCGGGTTTTTTAAATAATTATCTACAGTGAATGGTGTATTTCCTGTTTCCCTGCTTTTTAGAAGGAGGAATAGCTACAGTAGGCAACAGGGAACTGTGTTAAAGAAATGACAGTGCCACAGAAGTGAACAAAGGTCCAGCTTTTTGTGTGTTGGTGCTGTTGCCTCTGTAGTCATCTTGTATCATGACCAGGCCAAGGATGATATTTAACTGCTGGGACGGGGAAGAAAACTTTCAGGACTGATACTATTGGTCCTGAAAGGTTTTTCCCAAAGATCTGGCTCTGGACTTCGCACATATCACCAGTGTATACAGACCCTCTATTGCTCTTGGGACGTTTAGAGTTTGTTCCTCTGAGCCAGACAGTAGCCACAAGCATTCCCACAGCCAAGGTGACTCTCTAAGACCAAGCCAGGCATGGTTAAAACCTCTCCCTCCTCTCACTGTAGTGCTGCAATGGATGAGTTCATATTTTACCTCTTGGGCTTTCAGCTGACAGTTGGATCCCCTGGTCCTGTTCCTCGTGTGGCAGCACTGAGCCGGCAGCTCCAACTGCTCGTCCGAGTGCAAAGATTCATTAGCCTGCATTTATCAGCTCTTGCCAGGGAAATGGTGAATAATGAAGCCTGGTTCAGGTAATGAAATGATCTCCTTCTCACATCTGATTACATTGCTGCTTATTGTTTCCTCAGTGTGTAATTTTGCTTCTCTGGAAACTTGTTTTGTAAACATTAATGACTGTGCAGTTGTAGCCCGAAGTTAAACCAGCGCTGCAGGAGCGTGGAGAGCTTTGTGGCCTGGCTGTTGGCCTTACTGCCTGTGCTTCATCAGCTAATGGGAGAGTGGAGACAGCTCCTGCCCCAGTGCTGGAAGGTTCAAGGAGCCCCATCAGAAGAGGTGCAGCCCTTGGCATCCATCAGGAGCAGCTCATTCCCTTTGTTCAGGTGTCAGCGCTGTGATTCAGCCTGACTGCGCTTCTTCTCTGGCACTGAGTTTCTCAGAGAGACATCTACCATGATGCCTCTCCATTTATAATTTGTTAGCCAAGAAAAAGACATATTCCTCTCATTTCTTCCTTTATTCCTTTTCTTCTCAAGTAACTCTCTTAAACAAGCAGAGCACTGCAGGCTATTCCAGATGTTTTATATGAGAATACTAAAACTGTTTTCTCTCTACTGGAATGACTTTTCCTGTACATCTTAGAAATGCATCTGCTTTTTCCATGGCAGCATCCATTTGACAGCTTGATACCATCCTGAGTTCACCAAATGCACTCGGAAATCCTCATCCTTAGACCCAAAGACTTGACTTTGCACCACCTGCTCTTTGTCCTATTTCTGCAACATTAGGGAGTCTTCCAGTTTTCCTAGGCAGTCTTCTCACTGACCTCTGTGTGAGCTTGGTGACACTACCCCACTTTAGCTACTTTCTTCTCCAAATTGTCTTTGTGAAACCCCCAGTTCTCCAAGAATGGTGTTTGTACCTGTGAGAGACTTTTTTTGAAGGTTAAGCAAATGAGAAGTGCCCATCTAATGTGGGTAGCACTGGAAACATCTCATATCTATGATAAACTCTATTCTTGAGTAAACCCCTCCTTCAGTACAACAGCTCTTTGCCATGGGCTGCATGTTTCCATTATGTGCATAGTCCAAAAAATGCAGGACAGTTTTGAATTACTGTTGAAGAAGCAAAGTCCTGTTTATGTAGGATGTAATTTATTTTTAAGCAGCTCCTGGCTCCCCTGTAGTCATTATTCATCTCCTCAAGATGAGTGTCTCATTTCCCTCCTCCTCATTATGGCTTTGCCAGACTACATGTGAGCAGCAGGAGCTGCCTGGGACTCCCTCGTGCCAGGCACTGAACAAGCAAGGAGCAGAGGAGTCACCAGCATGAGTGAAGTCATCCCTGAGCATGCAGGCAAACACAGACAGTGGTTTAACAAGACAACAAGACAACACTCCTTCACCAACCCCCCAGGCCACTATGCAGGGACTCATGCGACAGATTTTCCCTCTCCTGCCCTCTCCATGCTCACTTGGGTGGCCGTGCATCTCTCAGGAGATGTATTTTCCTGTGGTCCCTTTGGACACATAAAAGTTGCTGGAAGCAAATCTCATCCTACGTGTAGGTTGTGCTTCACCCAGGAGCATTTTATGGTCTCTTTAGGAGGATTGTCAAGAAACAGTTCATATATCTGAGTAGGCACTTGGCTCTGTTGTGGATGCTGTGTTGTTCATTGCTGGTGCAAATTATGCCCCGGGCAGTGCCTCCCACCATGTTACCTGAGATACATTTGCTCCTGTATTGATTACATACCTTTTCAGCCAGTCACTGAAAGGGAAATTAAAGCCCGCAATGGAGGGGGTCCTAGTGATATCAATCAGTTCATTGGCCTGACTGATGGTTTATGACTTCTCTGCAGGAGCTGAAAAATATTCAAGTCATCCTTGTATTAAAACAGGTGCAGGGAAAAGAAATTTCCATACAGAATGGTTCAATCCTTCTAAATTAGAGGGTTTTTTTCCCTAAACTATTGACTAATGGACTGAAAATTTTGTAAATGCATCTGTTTTTGAAGACAATGCCATTTTTCTTAGGAAAGAAAATCATTAAGTGACAAGGGAACAGTGAGTCTGTCCTTGTCAATGTGTTCCTCTGGCTCAGCTGGGGAAACAGGTGTGGAAAACATTTAAATTAAATGGTTCTCCAAACTCTGAGTCAAAATGTAAACTGTTAAGATTCAGATGGTTTTGTTTTCTTCGGGGTTTTGCACATTTTTGCTCTACAGTCCAACGTGTGCACCATTCTAGAAATCAGTGACCTGGTGCAAAGCTCATTAGTGCATTATTTTCCACAGTAATAACAGCTGTGATTGCATCACAACACCCCAAATATTTTGGATGATTTTCCATGGGTCCTGTGATCTTTGCTGCTCACATTTGGCTGCTGCCCCACGATGAAGATGCACTTGAGGCCACCCCACATTTCAGCCGTAGGCAGATGCTGCACGTGCCAAGTTGCCCTGTGCTGGACCAGCACCTTTGTATGATCACCCCAAACCCTGGGAAAGGTCACACTGGGGCTTTGCCAGAGCAATGACTAACTTTTGTTTTGATGCCATGAGCTTTGTCCTTCTGACATGAGCTGTTAGAAACCCAGCACTTTGTACCGAGGACACTTCAGACCCATCTCAGGTTCCTTTACATTGTTTGCTTGCAGAGATTAGTGACTCCAGCTGCAGCTCACAAGCTCCACTGAATTTGGCTCCTGTTAAGACAATTCTTAACTGCATTCCTGTGTCCAAGAAACATTCTATTGCATCTTACCTGAAAACACAGAACTGATGGAATGAAACACAGCAAGTGTGGCTTACGGGTGCTCTTGTCTTACCTTTCCCTCTTAAGAGACTGATGTCAAAAGGCTCATATGGTGTGAATTAGGCAAGATTTACCAAAGAGTTTGGGCTTGGTTTTGTTTGCTTGTTTATTTAAATACTATGGTTTAGTAGTTTATTTTTTTTTTTTTATGTTTCAAATGGTAGAGGTACTATAAAATTTGGAGGAATAGGGGCAACGTTGGCAGAAAATGCAGGATCTCTCAATAACTGGATAGAGGATTTTTTTTTTAAAGCAAAGCTGAAGTCTAACACACAGAAAGGGCAAGGAATCCTTCACTGTTCTGTTTCATTAACAACACTCAAGATTATAAAAAATATGAATCCAAGTGTCTTGAGTTGATTAAAGCCTCATTCTGGTTCTTGTGTAAAGAACTCTTTACAAATCCTCAAATTTTGGTTTTGTTGCAAGATGCGGTAACTATTCCTTTGATTTGACCTGACCATGGTGAGGAACAGTTAAGGAGCTTTTAGTTCTTGGGATTTGCATTTGAGTTGCCTTAGGGTAGACTGTTCCCTGATATTGGGAGGAGGTGACTCATCTGGAGAGAACAGAAGCCCTGAGAGTGCTGCTCCCTGGGGACCCTGGAGAAGAGGGACAGCTCTTGGGCTGGGAGTCTGCAGGTGAATGAGACATTTCAAAGCAATTCATTGCCCTTGCTGTGTTAAACTGTGCTGCTGGAGAACATCCAGTTGCGTGGAAAAATATTTCCTGACTCACTTAGAATTTCATAAGCCACAAGCCCATCCAGGATTGCTGTTTATCTTGTCGAGGAACCAAGACAGAGCTCTGCTGCATATTTAATTAGATAGGGGAAGGCAAAGAATTTTAAGATAAGATTATCTTCTGTTCCCCATCACAGCTCTCATGTAAGAAGTTTTCATGGCATGCAAACCAGAGTCTGATGGTAAGCCATTTGTTTTTGAGGACACTGAAAACAGCTTTGCAGAGTAATACTTTTTTTTGTTTGAATACTCATGAATTCTTTTCTGTGCATGAGTAAAAAGATTAGTTATGCATTATTATGAAAATGAACAAGGAGGTGTAAAGAGATGTGTGGGAATCTGGGACTCCTGGAGGAATAAACACTTTCATTCCTATGGCTGTTGAAAGCAGCAGAAGGACAAGAGAAGAGAACCTAAGTCCAAGTTTCTCATTGCTGCAATAATTCTAACAATAATCAGAATTAAGGTACTGGGAATAACAGTATGAAGTCAGCCAGAGCAATGGAGTTTTACGAACAACAACTGAGTTTATATTGTGGCCTCTCAATTCCAGTTCTGCAAAGGTTTTTGAGTGTGTTTAGGGGCTGGCTGCTAGTCCTTGCTGTGGAGGCAGCTGGAGTAGCAGAGTCTGAGGTGGCAGAAGAGGTGTGAAGAGGATGCAGAACCAGGATGGAGTCCTGTGAGGTTTTCTTTTTAGTTTGAATCTTCAGTGCTGGCACCAGTGAGCAACAAGTGTTGCAGCCACGTATCGCTCTCACACAGAAACCAGAAATGTCACGAGTCTGCACCACCACAGCTGCAGACTGTCCTCTGCTCTGTCTGAGCTAGTCTGGTTCTTTGTGACTCAAAACCCTTCAGATCTGTGCCCTCCCCTTGCAGGGAGGTCAGAGGAAGCCTGAACAATGCCTGTAGAGCTAATCAGTGTTTTCTGTATTGCCCAGGGCTTGCTCAGGAGCTGGGGTCCTGCTGTCTGCCTGGCAGAAGGATATGGAAGGCAGAGGAGATGGTGCTTTAGACCCAGTTTTGCTAATTCTGTCTCTTTGAACATGTTGTTACTCCTATTCAATAAACTCCCTACCTGTGATCTTTATGAAATACTGGCTGCACTTTGGTAATGAGTCACTGAGGGGTATCAAGTGATGGCTTGGTGTGGGGAGTGACTGGATGAGCCTCCTGGGGATGTGTTGTAACCTGGGCAGAGGGGATGTGCACTGGGACAGGCATGAAACATCTCTAAGGAGAATGAAGTTCATCAGGCTGCACACAAGACTACCTTGGTCCACGAGTACTCTGCATCTCTCTGCTGTTCAGAAAAGGATTCATGTTGCTCTGGGTCAGAGGGAGATCCACAGTGTTCAAGGGAAAGCTGGATTTCCTAACACAGGGGTGTCTGTAGCTTTGATGCACTGTAGTAAAACTCAGCCCATCATTAAGCATTCATGGTGCCAGACAAACAAGTAAAATTTGGGAAGAAGTAACTGCCTTTGTGGTCTTGTGAGGACCTCTGTGTCTTTGCACTTCCAAATGCAGGCATAATAAATCCTGAAGTGCCTTTTTGCTCACAACAGACATGATTAATACAGCTGTTAGCTGATGTGTCTGCCAGAGAGAACAATTGGCAACCCCTAGGTGGATAAGCACCAGAAGCCTGCAACCCCCAAGATTTTCTCTCCTTTTGAGAAACCAAGACATAATATAAAAACGTTATTTTTCTCCTCTTCAAATCTATAATCAGACATGACATAAAGACAGTCACTTCTGCAATAAGTATTTTGGAGAGTGCCTGTTAAAGTGAAGATGCTCCAATGTTCTGCACAGCTGGAGCCCCTGTGGGGTCAGGCAGGTCCAAGTGTGACACAAGCACCAAGGCAGCACATCCCATCCACCTCCCACTGCTCTTCCTGCCCTCCTGGCTTGGGGACCCAGGGATGTCCAGATGTACAATGCCCTTTTTTCACTCAGCAGCTCTTCTACAAAGTGAGAAAGGGGCTTGTGGGAATGCTCAAGCGTGCTGGTCATAAACCTCAGGCTATAAATGCATCTTTCCTCATACCCATTTTCCCACAGGGAAATCCTGAGCAGAACACAAATATCCTCTCTGACTTTACCAACTCTCCCTTCTGCTTTTTTCAACATAATCACATCCACTGATTTCTGCTTGTTTGCAGGTCTTGTTTGCAGCTGGAAGCTCAAAACACTATTTATTTTCTGTATGGGTCCCTAATCTGGAAATGGATCTAATTTTCTTTACCAAA
This sequence comes from Drymodes brunneopygia, assembly GCA_013400955.1. NCBI lineage: Eukaryota > Metazoa > Chordata > Aves > Passeriformes > Petroicidae > Drymodes > Drymodes brunneopygia. Next base: position 1,599,125 of record VZTZ01022849.1, on the reverse strand, counting down.
TTACAAGTGAATTAAGATGAACACATTGTGCTCTGTCCGGATACATTGTGGTGCTTTCCTGAAAGAGGAAAAACCACATTTGTCACTGCTGTGATTTTCTTCTTTCCTCAGTATCATTAACTCTGTGTTCTCAAAAAATATAGAATGACTCTATAAATGACAGTATTTTTTCTTGGGGCAGGAGTTGAGGAGCCAGAGCTGCATCTGTTTCACATCTTTCATCCTTTCAGCCCCTTAAGAATATCCCTGCCAACACCCGCAGTACTCTTCCCTTGCAGTCCCTCCCCTTGCTCTTAGACACACTTTGATTATCTGCAATATTGCATTTGAAATCTGAAAATTTTCCTTTCGGCAACTGCTTCTTCCCTTTTGAATGGAATTTTTTTCCCTACCTGTAAATCAGCTTTAGGGCCTTGTATGTCTAAGGAGAGCAAATACCCCACAGCTCCAAATGAGACAAGTATTTTGCATTTCCATTTCCTGACCTATCAGGAAGAATTTTGTGCAAAATGCAGGAGAAATGTCAAAGTGATAAAATGGTATTGGTTGTAGTTCTTTCTCTGTTTAGAACAGCTGGTGTTATGGAAAACATTCAGCATTATCCAAACTTTGTGGAGGGCAAATTCTTTATAGGTACCACTACATTTTAAAGACAATTTTACTGACTGACAAATACTACCTCAGCTGAGGTTTTTGTTATATTTCTTAGTTTAGTGTTTTAAACCTGAAGCATATTTCTTTGCTAGGAAAGTTTGCAGTCTGGATGTGAGATGGACTCCCCATACTGCATTTATAGGTACAGACATTAACTTTATTTTCCTGCCACCAAACTACGTTTATTCTTAGATGCAGTAAACACTGCTCCTTTTCAGAAAATCTGTTTAAAGCAACTGATTTGCAAGATTATTTTGTTGCTGAGAACAATTAAGACCTCTAACAGCTTAACCAGCTGTGATAATTAGCACTCACTAAGCCTGTCTTTGGGGAAATACAGCACACTGTCTTATTTTAGTTCTTCCATAGTAAGGACTGAGAAAATAATGTAAATAACCACTGTTCTCCTGAGCAGCTCCTTGGGATGGGGAGCCTAGGGCAGAGTCTGGGCTGGGTGTGAGCTGCCACAGTGGTGATTTCTGCCCGCCCAGCTCCCAAGGTGTGTCATTTTGGTAAACACAGGTGATAAATTTAACTCGTCATCATGATGTAAGCAAAACCTGTTGGCAGTTAGGGTGGAAGTGCATGCTACTCCCTTCTAACAGGAAGGGCTATTTTTACTTTAATAAGTCCTAGAAGCAGCCTCCTGGGCTCCTGCCCAGGCTGGTGGGGCAGTGGTGGTCCAGGGCAGGATGCTGGGGAGGCTGCTGGTGCACAGCCCTGGGCTGTGGCAGCGGGTGGCTCGGCCAGTCCTGCGCCCTGCAAGAGCTGCTGGCAGCAAAGCAAAGAACGCCCAGGACGTGGCTTTGCAGGCGGCTGATCCAGGTGGGTAGAAAGTCTTTGGTCACTGTTTCGTGCTGCAGCATGGAGGGAAAGGGTACTTGCAGGAAAGGGTGAGAAAATGGCACTGTCCGTGTGTTTGTTTGCCTGTTATTGGGCTTGTTTCCATCAAGAGGAGCCAGAGTCCTTTTCTCATTGTGCTGTGGGTGACAGCATGCAAATGGCATCACCGTGGTAGCCTGATGGGGTGTAATGTATCATCATTAGAGTGCAGTAATGTGGTACCCAGCTTGCATGAGAATGACTGCCAGTCTCCCACCAGGCTGCATTTTAGCAGAGATCATCTCTTCATCAGTGATTTCAGGAGAAGCTGTTGAGGAGTCAGCTACTTGTGCTGCTGGCAGTTTGCTTAACCCACTAGTTGGGCCCTTTAAAAGCAAGATGCTCACAGGGTGAGAGGATACTGTGGGCTTGGAGACTTCAGCCCCACATCATTTACCCCCTTAATCAGGAAGTGTAGAAGAGATTTTTAGTTTAAAACCTACCAAAATTAAAGAGGAAAAAAGTCAAATTAAATAAATGTAATAAGGCACCTCACACCAGCTGCTGAGTCTTTTTGATGTTAAAAAGCACATTTGGCTCTCACAGAATAGAAAAGTGTAATTTTGAACTTTCAATCCTTTTCCCTCTGTAACAACAGGCCTTTTCCCTTGAAGCTTAGCTCATTGCTTTTTACAAAATCTCTTACAGGCAAAGAAGCTTTCAGGAACGAGAGAAGTCCTACAAATTTTGATAAAAAGGTGCTAGTATGGTCAGGACGCTTTAAAAAGGAGGAGGACATTCCCAGGCACATATCGTAAGTGGATCTGTCAGAATGATTCTTTTGGCTGTGAACACACAGATTGAGACCTCAGCCTGCATCACCCACAACTGTGCTCATATTGTGGGGGTTAGTGCCTCCCCAATGCTGGTGTCCAAAAATAACTAAATAATTGTAACTCTTGTAACTTTTTGTCATTCCCTGTGAAGTAAACTGGATTAGCTTATTTTAGTTATCATAAATTTCTGGCTAACTTGAAGTGCCTGGTTTGAGACAAGTAGCTTTGAAACTCAGAAGCCACCATGGTAAGATATCATTCACTCTGGGTTTTTACATGCTTTTCTAGGTTTTATTGATTAGTGATAAATAATGCTGCATAAATTTTAATAAGAAGTTGGGGCTACATACAACTTTGGTGACAGACATGTGCAATGAGTTCCTCCTGCATGGGCTGTGGTTTCACCTCCTTGTTGAGATATTTTGTTTAAGGATTGTCACTCAGTTTTGGAGTCCTAATACTTCTGACTTGTGACATCCTGGGTTCTCCTCCAGCCATCCCTCCCCTTGCAGGTGTGAGTAAATCCATGCTTGGATATAATTTCATGGATGGCTCATTGCCATGCTGCAGTTTCTTGCAAATATGAGCTGTTGGTTATATGCCAGGAGTTACTTATGGAAGATGGTCGAGATTTTCCAGTGATGGATGGGGCTGTTCAGCTGCTTGGGAAGAAAACTCCTGGATGGTGCAGATGTATGCTCTGACCCAGTCAGCCTGCCAGCATAGGCAGATGCTTGTGGGGCTGATGCCAACTGCCTGGCAGAGGCTGTGCTATGGTGAGCTTTTAATTCCCTGAGGGTGGCATTGCCTGGACCTGGTGGCATGGCCCCAGTGTCTCCTGGTGCTGCACAGCACCCCATGTCCTGGCCTGCAGCACCCAAACGTCAGCCCTTCATTATTACAATGAAAAGGCTTTCCTGTCCCTGTCATTTTACAGGCATTCACTCTCACACACAATAAGAGATTACAGGAGAGCAGGATTTTTTGATCCTGTTATTACTGATGACTTTTGGGAGTAGCAATACCCCACCTGAATCTTTTCCCCACAGGCTAATTTTTTCAGTCCTCCTCTAAGCAGCTGCAGAAAGAGAAGGCTGAACCCCATTGTACTTTGTCAGAAGTTGCTGCAAGACTTGAGCATTCATTACCTGTCTCCCCACAATCCCATTTCACACAGGCTGCTGGAGAATGGAAACTCTGCTCTATCCACAGGTCTGAGGTCCTCAGCACTGCAAGAAACATTGTCAGGATAAAGGTTTGCTACATCATGATTTCACTGACTGTGCTGGGCTGTGTGACCATGATCATCATAGGCAAGGAAGTGAGTATTGTTTTTGGGGGAACTGGTTCACTTAATGTATAGTCTGCATATGTTCTTTGGAAATAAGCACCTGGGTGACAGATGGGTTTGAGAATATGTACACATGAGCAAGGTATGCACAGGACATCTGTACCACCCCTTCTCCAGAGGAGACACTGGCATTGGGAAGCACAACCTGCTGATTAATGTGTTGCTTCTGACCCACTCTGCCATAAACCTGTGCAGTGCAATGCTCTATATGATGGTGTCTCCACAAGAGGCTGGGCCAAAGGTGAAGGAGTAGCTCAGACAGTGTCAATGGAACCTGGTTCTGCCTGGCACCTGAAAGCCATGAGGCTCCTGTGGTCTTGCCTACCTGGCCTGGACGCCACTATGGTCACCAAGAGCTGTGACCCTTCTCCGTATCGTGTCCCACTGCTGGGTCTCCAGTTTGACTTGCAAGTCCCAGTACACCTGTAAACAATTTACAGTGTACTTCTGCTAATCAGAGCTGCAAATGCTGAAAATGTGGCATAACAAAGAAACAGATTGACTTCTATCACTGCAAAAATATCAAAAAGGAGAGTGAGGTGTCAAAGGAAGTGGTGCAAATGTGGGGAGATTTAGTGATGGCAACTGTTTGTATGCAATGATTTTTACCAAATCATTTCCAGGCTGCAAAGAAGGATCAGACGCTGGTGAGGCTGAACACAGAAAAGAAGGCCAAATGGAGGGCTGAAGTGGAGAAAGATCAGGAGGCAGCTGTTGGGAAGTCACAATGATTTGGAACAGATTTATTTTAACAGAAGGAGACAAGTGATTTGTACATGTGGCATACGGACCTGTCTTCGTTTAACTCTTAAGAGCTTTTTCACTGAAACTCTCAGAGCAAAGACTCCACTGCTTAAAAACTGCTCCATGCAAACTGGGAACCCCCTATGGAAACTCCAACTGCTTTCTGTGGCTTCTGGTCTTTGACACCAGGTCCAGCTCACATACAAAAATCTCTTTTAAACTTGAAAGTCTGGGAAGGACAAAAACAGGCCTCCCCAGCTCAGGATCAGCTTTTCATGGTGCTGCTGGTGCTCAGGTTTCCTCACAGTCAGGAAGGACATAGACCTACATCAGGGACCACCACATTCTGTGCAATGCCTCCAGGGCAAACAGCCTTGGCCGAAGTGACCCAGAGCAGGGGGAAAAGCAGTCTGAAATGGGTTTTGCAACCACAAAGATGTCAATTATCTGTCTCAATTGTCTTTGCTGCTGCCACCACTGTCCACTCTCCCTTCCACCAGCACCTTGTGGGATGCTGTGGCCAGGGGAGAGGGGGGAACGAGCATGAAGAGGGTCTGGGAAGATGGAAGAGTGTGAGCAGACCCTGGTGACTGATTTGGGCCAAAAGGGGCTTTGGGCCAGAGGAGATGGTGGTGGCATAGAGTGGTTCCTGTGGGGCAGACCAGGAAATCCATGCCTGATGCAGGGAGCCTGGCCTGGAGACCTCTCTTGTCCTGTAGCACCTCACCAGTTTTCCCTTTCATCTTCTGCTTCCAGTCATTATCATGAAAGTTATCTGGCACTTGCTTAGCTGTGATTTTAATCCAGAGTAATTGTTAATACATGGTTTGCTAAAACTGAATTATTTTTAATCGTCATAGTTCATTAACTCATAATAAAACAGCTGTCCAATTACATCTAAAACAAACACATCTCTTCACAGCTTCATTTACAGTGTCACCAAACTCTCTGGGATGATGCTTAACAGAGGGGAGAAATCCTAATGAAATACTGAAAGTTACATTTTCATGAAGTGACTTAACTTCGACAGGCCCCAATTCATGCCTGTGAGTGCTGGTGCTCTGACTCCCCAAGTGTCACCTGTAACCCCTTGAGACCTGTAACACTGGCTGGTGGAGCTGGATGTGCTGCACTGAGTCCCAAGGGACACAGTGTGGCAGAACCCAGCCAGTCTTACCCAGCTGCTCCAGGAGATGCTGTAGTGCCTCAGCCTTGATGCAATGTCCTGAGCATCACACTGGCACCTGGCCTTTCCAAGGTTTATTACTTGGAGCAGTTGCACTTCTGCTCCAGGGGAGTCTGGAAGCTCCTGCTCAGGTCTCTGAGGTTTATTGTGTCAAAAACACATGTCCATTTATTGCTGAAGTGTCACTGCACAAACAAGCTGCTGGCAAAGTTGGGGCATTGGCAGGTGCTCAGCAGTTGCTGGGCTCTGGGACTTATCTTCTGTGCCTGTGGTCTTTGGGCAGTTTCTTCCCTCTGACTCTCCTTAGGAGCACTTCTCTCCATGCTGCACACCTGTTTAGGGTGAGGGAGATGTTACCTCTGTCACAGCTCCAGGCTTGCAGTCCTTGTTTCCAACTCACAGTCCCATGCAGTACACCTCACCAAAAATGATGTCTGGTCCCTGTAGTATTCCTCACAAAGCACATTTCGGGGAAGTGAAATAATGGCCTAGGACAAGTACAGAGTGAACAAGTCTCTGCTGAGAAGGCACTTTTGCTTCACAGGTAATATAGGCTCTTTCATTTTATATGACCTGGTTTTCTTGGTTAGTGCAATAAACTGCAAGAATTACCTCAAAGTTAGTGCTCATTTGGGGATAAACTAAAAGAGCTTGCTCAGTCTCTTAGATGTTATTTTTTTTTTTAATTCTTGAATGACTTTCATGTGCCCTTTCTCAAAAGGTGCATGTAACAATTAAGAGAACCATTTTGATGCTTGTAAACAAATCCACATCCATGTTCTGAGCTTCCCTGACTTAAGCAGTAAAGGAGATGACCATAGCAATATCTAAAGAACAAGAAAATTAATTGTGACTTGTCTCAGTCTCTGCTCTGCACTCCCCTTTGCCTCGGAAAAAACCTGCCTCAGTTGTGAGCTATTATCAGATCCTCTTAAAAAGCCACGGTCTCTGCCTACAGTGCATAAAGCTGCCACATTACACACAGTCATTAAGAAAAAAATCAATTCCTCCTCCCTGAGCCACTGGTAATGCATCTGAGTGACCAGATGACCCAGGTGCTTTTGGGCTTTTACAAAGAGCTATGACTATTATGTAGGGAGAGATCCTTTACCAGTGTCTACATGATTATTCATTTTAATATCATAATACTCCCAAAAAACCAATTGGACTGATCTCTGGCTTGCACTTGGTCGGTGGTGGGTGGCTGCTGGTGTAGCAAAGCCTCAGCTGGAATCTACCCTGAATGAACTGGACATGCCTCTCCAACACTGGGACTTATCACTGCTTGTTAAAATCTGTTTCCATCTGTGTCTGCAAAGTCCTTTGACTCTTCTCTTGAAAAGCCTCTAATTAACATAGACTCCTGAATGCATAATTGGCTGATCCTCAGCACCTTACAGTTGTGGTTTTCTTTATTTCCCCTCCCATCTAAATTGCTTTAGTGTCACACCTGATCCTCCAGGCATTTAAAAAGGGGATGGGAGGTGTTACTGGGTAGGAGTTTTTCTTCTCTTTTTAATAAGGTGCCTTGTGTTTTGCCAGTCTGGCCCTGAGGAGAGGGGCTGGCTCCTTTCTGAGGCAAGGGATGGAGCTGAGAATGTGCTGGCTTGCTGTAGTGCTCAGAGAGAGCAAGGGTGAGTCCTTTCAACTCTCACCTCGTTTACTGGTCTCTGCTGGGGGGAAAGGATTCTTCTACCTTTGCAGGATTTTTTTATGTTTTAATGGACTCTTGCATGACAATGGTTAACAATGTACTGGTGGTTGGTGCCACGGAGATTTGCACTACAGTAACAATTAGTGGGGAAGTTTTTCTGTAGTAGCTGGAGTTGAATTAATTCTGCTTCCATTTAAACCAGTGCTGCAGTTCCTCCTGGCTGTGGATTAAAGTTATCATCCATGACTTTTTGAAGTTTCAGTGATTTCCAGAGACTTAGCTTCCCCAAGGAGTCCGGCTGCTGCAGGGCAGAGCTGGGTGCACTGAGCTTTCTTCCTCCAACGTGGTGAGACCAAGCTTTTATGGGAGGCTCTGCATCATGAGCATCTCAGTATGCCAGAGGAAAATAGTCCGAGCTCAGGAGATCTCAGTCCCTTCTTTATTCATTTTACCTCTTGTTTTGACCTTCTCAGGGTGCCTGTAGTGACACTTGATTTATTTCCATCTGCTGTGTGCAGGTCTTCTCCAGACTGTTAAGTTCATGCACTTGAGAAGGATTTTTTCAATTTTTTCTTGCCATTCAGAAAGACCTAGTTTTAAAGACTGCCCTATTTGTTCAGTGTTTAGTCTCCCACTGAGCTGAGAAACTGCTGCTTGTTTTAAGTCTAAATGCACCCAGCTTCCACTTCCAGGCATTGAATATTGTTTTCAACATGGAAACCTTCAACCCAACTCTTCCCTGTGTGTTAGCAGTCACCCCTCAGCTGTTGTTTGCAGTTGTATGGCTGCTATGTTCAAAACACCTGGAACTTCTAACCATTGCCTGGTGGGTATCACTGGCTTACTGGCCAGTTAAGTGATTCACACTATATGAATTTATTCCTGAATCAAGTGATTTACTGCATTAGTAGCCTCTTCAGAAACAATCCAAATGGATTGCTTTTGTTGGTTTTAGCATAGAATCAATAAACTAGTATTATTTGCAGAAAGACAGGATGTAAAAGCTTTCCAGACTTTACTGATTTGCCCTGGAAAATAAAAAAGCACAATGGCTATGCATCAGAAGCTGGTTCTCTGTCTGTGCCCAAGGCATCAGCACCTGCAAGAGCAGCATGGCCAGATATGCCTGCAAATCTGCTTTTATTTCTGGGACTGCCCAGGACCAGTTCTAAACAGCTTCAAGGCTAAAGGTCTCCTCAGGGTGAGATGCAGTGATTGTTTGGATCTGTAAAGGGACCTACTCCCTCTTACCACAAAGATCTTTCCAGCTGCTTTCTCCCTTGCTCAGCATCATTGCAGCAAGTTAAGTGGCGGCTGCTGCCACCACTGGCACTGGGATCCTCATGACCACCATGATTCCAGAGCTGGCTTAAATACCACTATCCTGCTTGGATTTGGCATGAAGTCGTTCTAGCCTAGCAGGAAAGCAAGGCCAGTGTTCAGTAATTAGAATTAATTAATGAATCATTCATTAACGCATTGAGATAACATAAAAGCAATTTTCCATGGTTAAGTAGCTTGATGATCGTTAGTGCTGTGTGATGTATTGCAAAACCTCTGTGACAGTCATATAATGAGTAAGTAGCTCCTGAAGGGCTTTGTAAGGACCTGAGCATTTAATTTCTCTGCTCTGTAAAGGATCCAGACACAACTTTCAGCACTGCATTAGTCGAGCTGGCTCCGCACGTTCTCTGAGCTTTCTACAAGGAAACCTAAACCTGGCATATGATTCTTCCTCTGCACCAGTGTTCTCAGGGAAGGACCCAAACCTTGAGCTACTTGGGCAGGGACTGCTGTTTGCTGGGTGTGTGTGGGGGCTCACCATACGGAGGAGGTCAGCCTGAAACAGGGTTTCATAGGAAAGAGTTGGGCTCACTCACGGCTTATGTATGTTCTGCAGTATGAGCAGAATTATTGGAAACTGGTGGTGAAACCGCACCAGAACAGGGAGGGATTTTCATGCTGGTCTGTAATATGCATCTCACAGGTGACATACGGTCCTGTGACTTTTTCTAAATTAGATGGGAACCAAAATAGCACAATGAATTACAATTATTCCTAATGGTTCATTTTTCTCTGTATGCAGAATGTGCGAATGCAAACACAGCTCACACAGAGCTCTATGAATTGCACCCCCTTGCACTGAACTCCTCGTCCCCCACAAGCAATTTTATCAGTCTAAACACTGTCCTGCAACAAATTTCTACCAGCAGGGCTATAATCTGTACCGAGGACATCCACTAGGGCTGTAAAGATGTCATTAAAGCAATGGTGCTGCAGGGGGAACGGAACAATCTCCAGAATGGTCACAAGTTGTGTTAAGAAGCAGAAGAAAACTGTGAAAGGCAGCCACTTAAATATCCCAGTGTTTCAGGACTCTAAGCCCCAGGACAGGGCAATTTTACTTGACAAACAAGCTTTAATGCAAAGCAAATTACAGCTATTGTGTGTTGTTCTTTCCCACTCATTTCTTCTTTTTCTTCTCCTCGGAGTCCTTGTGCAGGTGGCACAGGGGATGCTGTGAGCTGGGGACTGCTGGGCACCCACTGCTGGGGTGTGAGCACATACGAATGCAGTGGGATGCGGTGGGGCTGCCAAGTAAAACTCTGCAAAAATGGGCAAAGAGCTGCAGTATCCCATGTACCGACTCCCACAGTGTTGGGGGTTACGATTTCCCCTTTTGTTTCTTTCTCTCAGCGGATTTTCTGCCATTTGTGGCTAAGAGACAATAATGACCGGTACTTAAGAAAGACACAAGATATGGCCAAAAAGGGGGAGTGCAGCTGGCTTTATTATGGTAGCTGAGGGGCATTCTTTTGGGAAGGGCAGAGATACCACAAGATTTGGGCTGGGGGAAGAGGTGGGGTGCCGCTCCTCACTCACTGTGGGGAGAATTCGCCACCACTACGAGGTTCCGTCTCCTGCTGTCTTCTCCTACCGTGAGTGAAGCTCTGCTCGTGGGAGCGGCCATTGAACTGGGAACTTATTAACAACTGATCTCACCAGAAGGGACCCTCACCACCTACTCGGGTGCCTCAGAGAAAACCCAGGACCCTGTGCCCCTTACCCCGAGGAAGCCTCTCCTGGTCGTGTTTGGGAGCCAGGCTGCTGCTGCCACTGCTCTGGGTTTTTCACTACACTGTAACCCCACATCCCCTGCCTGCCAGGACACCCCTGGCTCCTGCTACAGCCGCAGAGCTTCTGATACTTTTCATTTGCCCGTCCCTGCCGCTGCCGCCCATTCCGCCATCCGGCCCGCCCGCCATTGCCCCGTGAGGGAGACGCGGCCGAGCTCGCGCCACAGCGCCCCCTGCAGGCGCGGGGCACTGATGGCCAGCAGCGCCCCTGGCGGCCGTGAGCGGAACTGCAGCCCAGGGGAAGGCGCTGCAGCCCCGAGAAGGCGCCGCTGGCTTTGGGTTCTGTTCGTTGGCGCTGCCGCTGCCGGGGTTCGTTCGCCTGTTTATACATAGCCATACTATCCCGTATCCCTGCCTGAAAGCCCCTTAATTTCAAGGTTATTATAATTTGGAGGGAAGGGGGTCATATTTTTTCCGTTCCAAGGGAGGTTCCTGCCTTCCTTGGCAGATACCTGTCTTTCAAACCAAGATACACAGCCTCTCTGGTGCCTCATGGTTAGGGTTTGAAGACTTTTTAATCTACTTGCTTCTCGTTGCCTTTGCTGAATGCACCTGGGAGAGATTTCGAGCTTATGTCAGGTGAAGTCCAGGTGTCTGTGGACTTCCATGGGTGACAGCTGGATGTCTCCTGTTGCTGGGAGGACACAGGTGTCCTGTCAGCAGACATCTCCCCGAAGGCAGCTGCTTCCCTTCCAGTGCCCTTTGCTCTGGGCCAGACTCTGACCTGGCACCTGAGTGTTCTGCAGCAGATGGTGCCATCCTCCCAGAAGCCAGGCTGTGAGAGCCCAGCTGCTCTGGGGCTCCCAGGGCAGCATCAGCACAACCACCACAGGTGAGAGTTGCAGTCCCTTGAGCTGGGGCTTCCAGCTGCCCATGGGGTGACAGGGCTGGGAACAGTGGGGACAGTGGAATGTCACATCCTTCCTCTGCCCAAGCCACCAGCACAGGCAGTCACCGTGGTTCATCACCCTCTGGGCTTCCCACAACACATAGACTCTGCAATGTTCATCAGGTGGGACAATGGCTTTCTTTTTGAGAAGTTCTTAACGTACAGTGACTACCCTAGGGATGCTCTTCCTTTGGAAGAACTAGGACAGAGTGTTCACCAGAGCAGCTTGAGCCCAAACATTTTGTTTTGCATTAATTAGTCAGAGAGAGAAAAAAAAAAAAATGATGCCTTCCTCAGCAGCTCCCAAAGTGCACCACAAAGGCAGTCACTGCCATGCCATACCTTTTCAAGGTGGGGAAATTGCATCCCTGGGAGCAGTGCTGCTCTGAGAGGGTGTAAGGGCAAGTGTAGACTGGCATAGGCATCACCCCTTTATGTGCCCTAAAAAGAGCTAAGGACTTAGGATGAATGAGGTTTAAGGCCTGAGGTTTGGTATGCTGGGAAGGGGTCCCCCACCATCTAGACACCTGGAGATGCTGCTGAGCTCTGTCTAAGGCCCTGCTGCAATGGCCAGCCCCTGTAGGGCTCCCCTGGGAGTGCACAGAAAGGGTATCACTAATGAGTGGGGATATTTACTGTAGAAAGTGGCTGAGTGCAGAAATAGTCACAAACCTGGAAGGGAGATAGAGGAAACAGCTCAAGTGTGGCACAGAGAAGGAATGGCTTTGCCCCCTCTTCATTTGACTCCCTCTTCACTGTTAAGGATGTTTTCATCAAGAAGGAAATGTGTTTTGGGTTGCTTTTACACATCAGCCAGGGATCTGAGATTCGAGGCACCCTTCCTTACAGACTTCCCAATCTCCTCACTGAGCCTGGGTTGGGGTCTGGATGCTCTCACACAGCAGCTGGTGCAAGCTCAGTGCTTCCCTGCTAATGTGCTCCCTTGCTGCTCAGAATGCAGGCATACTTCTATAAACAGCAATAAAGCCATGTATGTAACCAATAAAACAGGCATAGGAGCTCTGACACCCAGACATCAGAGCTGAGATAATGGCTCTCCTGGAATCTAACCTCTGCATAGGCTGAGCTATTATGGTTTCTCACTCCACAGCTATTATCCTCCATTATCCTGCCCGCCATCCCACTGCTCTCCGTGGTGTGTGCTGTGCCATACAGCAGCTCCCAGGCTGTCATTGGTGTCCCCGAGTCCCCAGCACCGATCCCCTGCACATTACAGGGCTGGGGAAATGCTGGTGTTGCCAGCTTGTGGTGTTTGCTGAGTGTTGCTGTTCTTCTCTCAGGTTTCACTGAGAGATCACAGGATGGCTGTGTTTGCAGCCAGGCAAACCCAGTTCCCTCAGGGAAGGGCTCAGCACTGTGTGTGCTGTTTGTCACACACATTGTGTGTCCTGACTAACATCCTTACACATTTTACCTACTCACTTGTGTACTGGCTGGGAAGGTGTGTTGATGCCAGGGAAACCCGTCTGCCTGATGTAAAATGGTGTGTTTAGATCAGCTGTGTGCTGGTTGTCTGCTTCCATAAACCCAGGAGCAGTTCTACAGCACTGGTCTTACAGAAAATTGTCTTTGTTCTGGAGAGGTGAAAGAGCAGGTAAGGGCTTGTGGTCTGAGACAAGGGAGCTGGAAACACAAGTTCATGTAAACTCCCCTGCTGAGAAGTGCAAACTTCTGCAGTTTTGAGCTATGAGGTGTTTGATGTTTCATTTTAGACCAAAAAAGAGGAGGACTGTGTGGTATATGGGATATGGAGAAGGCTGAGGTATTCCATGTCTTTTTCCCTCATGGGCAAGTGCTCCAGCCACACTGCCCAAGCCACGGAAGACAAAGGGAGGGACTGGGAGAAGGAAGAACTACCCAGGAGTAGGAGAAGATCAGGTTCAAGAACATCTAAGGAAAACTAAAGTTGCACAAGTCCATGGGACATGATGAGATGCATCCATGGGTCCTGAGGGAACTGTCAGAGGAAGTGGGTAAGTGACCACCATCAAATTGCAGAAGTCATGGCAGTCTGCTTCACCGTAGTGGCCAGCTGTTCCTGGCCTCTGGTTTGGGGTACTGCTGTGAGCTAGTGCCTTGCCACAAAACCAAGAATCATGTGCCAAGGTCGTGCTCTGACACATTCAGTCCACCCATGTCAACCTGCCAAAAGCTTTGCTCTTGGATGGGTGATATCCATGCAGAACACCAGCCCTTATTCCAGGTGAGATTTCCTGGTGGACCTTGCTGGGGTGGCCAGTTCAGGGTAAGCTCATTTCTCTGGTGCACTTGAACTATGTATTTGTCCCCCAGATCTCTTGTGAAAGTGAAATGGGGCTCCCAGCTGCATTTTAAGATGCAAAACCACATCTTGACATCTATAGAAAATTAAGTTTCATGCAATAACCACTTTAGAGACTCTGATTTTAAGTGACTGGAGAATAGCTTTTAATCTAGGTGGAATCTAGAGGTAGATTTACATAACAATTGACCTAAAAGCTCCCTACCACCCATAAAGAGAACAAAGAAACCTGTTTCTGCTCTATGTTTTAAGTGCTTCTAACAATGCAGCAATTCAGTGTTTCAGTACAATTTGCAAGTTCTACAATAGTCTGCTCCGGAGAAAACTCCTTCGTAGCATTTCTGCATGTCTCAAGTTCTGCTCAGAGGCCTGAGTGCATTTTAGTAAAAACTTTCTCCTTTGGCTTTCTATATTCAGTTGTTTGTTTAAGACTTAAGTAGTTTCAGAATATACTGTTTAAATTTTTTTTCCTTCTTGTGGCAGGAAAAAAAAAAGCCATTAAGCCTAGATTTAACTTCATACTCATGAGCAAAATAGCTTTTATTAATGCCTTTAGCTGTGATGAGTGAGAACTCCAAGCTGTCAGCTCTAACTCCAGGGAGAGTCCCAGTGCTGTGCTCAGACTTTATGTTAAAGGACGAGAAACTGCACGTCAACACATCAGTGAAAAGCCCATGAAAGTGAGAACACACAATACATTGTTTATTAATATTATGGTTCAGGAAAAAGGTGAAAGCTGTCAAATAGGGAGGAGAAAGTTGGGCCTGAATTTCTATCCGGTCAGGCTTTACAGCCCCTGTTTGACCATATTTTTTCCATCTTCCACCTTTCTAAGTAGGAAGCACAGGATCCAGCCAACTGGATGTTTATTTACCTTTGAAGCAGATACTGCTTCTCCCTGAAGCCTTTTCAATACTGAGTTATTGCTCTGCAGCTGGGCAGAGGCTGAATCTGGCCTGTGTCGGATCAGGGACACAGGAAGACAGCACACTCACACCTTACAGAGGCTGCTGTGTCCTCTGCCAGAAACCCAGCACTTCTTTATATTTTAAGTAAATCTCTGGTTGCCATGGTTTCCAGGAAGCACAGGTCTCACATTACTGTGAGGCTCGAGCAACAGCACAAGAGGTGAGAGGTTCCCCAGCCCTGTCATGGGGCTGATTTGTTTTCCTGGGCCACCTCCAGCTGCAGGGGTGCAGGGCACTGGGTCCTCTGGCTCAGACATCACAGGACCTCCTTGGCTATGGGGATCTTTCCAAGATCACACCCACCCGGGTACCCACACGGGTACAGACCAGGTCATTTACGCCTTCAGCGAAATACGATAATTTGATTTAAGGAAGCCTTCCTGTGCCAACATTCTGCCCACAAGTTTCAGCAGGATGTGTAAAACCTACCCTCAGAGCTCAAAGATTTTCCTGCTGCTGTGGGTTTAGTGTTATAGTCTCTTTTTTTCAGCCTGCTTAGCATCTAGGCTGTCAATCAATACCTCTTGTCTCAAATAGAGGAGTTTGACCTTGGTTTATTTTACACATGCAGGTGAAATCTTGTAGCTGTTGGAGACAGATCATCTGTTACATACCCAAGGAACAGGCAGGTATTATTGGAAGTACTCTCACCTTACCATGAGGATTGTGAGAAGCAGCAGTGCACCTAGGTGGGTTTCAGGGGAGGCTGTCAGTCAGGAAATGCCCTCGGAACCGCTCCTGCCTTTGCTGACGGCCAGCACTGTGCTGATTAATCACTTTCAAAGTTCAGTGAATCCATAATCTTGTTGGGAAATGTTGAGAAAGCAAATTTGCTCTGAACAGAAGGCAGGCTCTGAGGGTAGGACTTGCTACCATTCTAAATAGGTGTTTGCTGGTGCAAAACTGAGTTAGTGTACAATCCACTAAGCACCCCTATTTTACCATCCCTCAGTCTTTTCCCTTTCGATGGAAAAAAATTTATTCAATTTCTCACTGCTCTTCCCTTTCAATGAGAGTTTTGGAAATGAGGGATGGTTTCTTCCTCCTCTTTCTAGTAGGAACATGCATGAGGTGAAGACAGAAGACCTTAGCAGGACAGGAGGGCTCTGCCCCTCCTCACCTGCCTGCTCTGCTTAATCCATCCTGGCCACAGGCTTCAGTTTTACAAGGGATCATCTGCCCTTCAACTGGAGCAACGTTTTGAGTGCAGGAGTGACACAAACCAGAGCAGAGATGAAGTTGTGATGAAGAGCAGATAAAACAGGGAAGAATTTGCCACTTTCTTCTACAAGTAAATGGCAGCACTCTAGACCCAGTATCATTAAACTGTTCAGGAAAAACAGGAGCTCATAGAAAAAGAGGTCATTTCCTCCTTCTGTGAGGACTGGAGTCACCACAGTTACTCTATAGCATCAGCAACTCCATCACCACTGGAGTGAGTCCAAGAGGAAAAAATAGTCAGGGAGGCAGGAAAAAAATATTTCACCTCTATTTTTCTTTTCTTACCAAATTAAATGACCTGCACCGGGGAGTTTCTAACACTTCTAAATGGTTGACTGACGCTCCAATTTATTTCCTGTCAGATTCTCACATGCTCCAGTGTGATGAGGACTGCCCTACAAGCACTGAGCAGCCTCTCCTTGCTTGGAGTCTGTGTCCCTGGTGCACCACACATGCAGCTCCCAACTGCTCAGGCAGTGGGTGCAGTCTTTGTTTTGTTTTGTTGCTGTGGTTTTTAAGTGACCAATGTGTTTGCAGAGGAAAGTTTGGACAGGAATAGAGGTGCCTTTCATGGTGTCAGGGTGAGGCTCCTTGCAGCTTGCTCTGGCCAGAGGGAAGGCAGCCAGAATGCAGCTTTATTACTGACAAAAGCCATTTCTGAAGCACTTGATGATTTTAATAGCTTTCAGTTAATGCGAGCAGATGAGGCTGAGCCAGGAAAAGCAGCCCAAAATGTGAGGCTTGGGAAAGCAGCCTAATGTCAGGCTCTGGAGGGCAACTGAGGTGCTGCAGATCAGCCCTGCTCTGCCAAATGCAATGCTGAGGAGCCACACGGGCTGGTGGGACAGGTGATGTAGGCAACAACAAGAGATAATGGGTGTGAAGAGAGAACCACCTCCTAAGATGTCCCAGGCACACAGACCTGTTGCTGCTCCTTGGCTGGCTCAGATGGGCCAGGAGCTGGCTGTCCCAGAGTGTGGCAGGTAGCCTTTACCCATCTACCCTCCCATGCCTCACATGGTTTGTGGGTGTTTAAAATGCTCCATGGTGTGACTGAATAATCCCAGTTATCCTGGACCTCCCATCCCAAAGCTGGATAAAGCTTGTAGAAAGGATATGTCTGTGTAGACCCTGCTCCTGCAGCTCCCAGCCTCCATACAAGACTTCTGTACCTCATGGCAGGAGGAAGAGAATGAGCCTGAAAGTCTACATAATATTTCAAATGTGTCTGGGTCCTGTATTCTGAAATTTGGCCTCTCCAAAGGGCTGTGTAGAAGCTGAAGATCACATATTGGTAAAAACAGCATCCCTCTCCTGCACTGCACTGCTGAGAGTGGAACAGCACTCTATGGCATGCATAAAATTAGTGACACTGTGTTGTTGTTTCCTCCTTTGATTAGCAAAGCTTGTTGCAAGTGGTGTGTTTAAACAGATATTATGCAGGATAGCGATAACCAGTTTTAAGTCATTATACAAGCAGTTTAATTTGATGTTGCTCTATAAATAATCTAAGTCTATTTGCATGCATATTTTGTTGACAGGAAGATAAAAAACCATAATTCCTACAAACAACATAATAATGTTATATCACTGGCAAAAATAGAGGAAAAAATCTGCCTTTCAAAATGCAGTGGTTCAACCACTAAAAAGTAGAACTTCATCACAGCCGCCATACTAAAAAAAGGTACAGCTCCATCCATAACCTCCATGGAAATAGAGAAAAGACTAAACCATGTAATTTGGGGACAGTATCTGTTGTATCCTAGCTGAGACTACTGGCTGATGTCAGTGTTCTCTGGATCCGATCACTGCGTTGTTAATAGAGGGTGCTATGTCCCAGTGCATCTCTTAGACACACAAAGGAAATTTAATGGGGTTTGACTATTCTTTGTAAGACTATCACATGCTTACAAAAGAAGAAAAGAAAGTTTCATAGTTCTGCCAAACAACTCTTCAAAAACTTCATACTTCTCTATGTTGTGAGTCCAAAGGCAAATCTCCCAGCCCACTGCTGTGGGCAAAGGTCAGGGGTTGTGTTGCCCCAGCACAGCTCCCAGCACTGGCAAAGATCTGCTGCCAGAGAGTGCCCTGCTGGCACAGAAGGTGGGCAAAGCTCATAGGGAGTGGAAATAAGTGCCTAGCTTTTATAAGTGAGAAAACATTTTATTTGGGAGTTTTTCAGTACCTGGTTTGAAACATCTACCTCATATGGCCTCTAAAAATTTCATCTCTGTTTCTGCTGTTCTGTGAGCAAAGCTTGGCAGATGTAAACTTGTGCCAAATAGGGTGAAATAAGGCTCTACTGGGAGTCCCATAAGTGTTCAGAGCTGACAAATGTGCAGATCTTTGATATTGCTGCCTTGTGCAAGTTGCACCCAGAATGAACCTTCCTGGACAGCAGACTGCAGATAAGTGCATCCATTTCTTTCCAGGCCAAACAAGAAAAAAAAAAGTTACTTTTTCTGAATTTTTTTCACACCATTTCACACAACTGACTGCTCTGGATATTCATCCCCCTAGCAACTGCAGGAGCACCTGGGCATCTCCTCAAATCTGTTTCCATGCATAAAGATGAGTTTTTTGAGCTCATACAGTGTTTGCTGCCTTGCAGTGGAATTTTCTCATCAAATTCCTCCACCAAAGTCTCTCAGTTGGTGCCAAGTGCAGGATCCCCAGGACAGGACATCCTGGCCTGGAGGGGTGGCTGGAAGCATTCATTATCCATGTATTGTGTGAAGGTGTTTCCAAGCCTGGAAGGAAATCTGGGGGGAGGTTTAGCTGTGCCCAGCCCTGCTCACCTCAGGGCCACCTAAGCTGGCCAACACTACAGCCATGAATTCTGTAGAAAAGAGCAAATTCATCCTGCAGATCTGTTTGCCAGAATTGAAAAGCTTCATAAAGAAATGACAGCAAACCAGGCTATTTTTTTCTCATCAATGGTGAGGAAGAGATGCTGTCAGCAATCTGTTAACATGCTTCTACCTTTTACTTACTGAGAGTTAAGTGTTGTTTGGAAAGAGGGAAGAGTGTAGCCTTTTTCATATTTTAGCTAACTCGGTTTCTTCTGAACGAAACGAAGTTTGCAGCTGGTGCTGACAGTTTGGAAGGAGGACTCTGCTTTTAGTGTTGGTCCATTAGGTCTGTTTGCTCAGTATTTAATACTCCGTAAGACTTTGCTTTAATTTAACAAACAACTTCATCTGTCTGCAAAAAATAAATAAAATATAGCATTTCTTTTCCAGAGCCGTATTTGCCAAGTCAGGGATGTATTACCATTTTATTGAGGCACAGCACTGGTAGAGAAAGTAATTGTGTCTTTGGAGAACACACTTCATTCATTTCACAGTGGGTGGCTCTTGATTATCCAAGTTGAGTTCCTTAATAAAGGATGCCTGTTGTTGGAAATAAGCTGTAGTTTAGCAAATAGTCTTAGTGCAGAAGTTAATAGTGCAACCATTTCAGAGGCAGCACTTTCCAGATTTTTAAATCTCAGTTTTGAGACAATGAGAAAGTGTGGGGGTCTCTCATCAGCTCCTAAAAGACAAACCTAAGAGTTATTGTTTTGACTTGAACAGAGCTTCCATTTTGTGTTATCTTGAACAGATGAAAGTTTTCCCAGTCTTACACAACTTCAGCTTTTTGTTGTTTTTAAAATAAGAAATTTCAAAGAAGAATAGGTTCCTAATGAAGAACAAAAGGAATCAAGAATGAGCAGCACAGAAGTTCAATCCAGCTCCAGAGAGTTGCCTAAGCAAGGAAGTCAGCAGGGACACCAGGAGGTGAATTTTTAGCCTGCTTGTAGCTTTTGCAAGGAAAGGAACGATCTTAGAAATGTGAAATCACTAAGAGTTCATCCAGCTGAAAGTTCATGTCCCAGTCAATTTATTGGCAGTCTTCCATAAGAAAAAACCAGGTGCCCATCTTCTGGTACCTGGTGCCTCTGTGTGTGCAGTGCTCAGAGCGAGGTAGCAGGTGGGACTGGCTGGTGCCTGGTGGCTCATGTGGGAGGTTCTGCCTTACATTCATTAAAACAGATTTTTCCAAAGGGCAGCACATCCAGCAGCTGGCAGCAGACCTGGATCAAGGGCATTCTCCCAGACTGGTAAACAATGACACTGTTTCTGTGCTTTGCTGAACACATTTGGGTAGAGCTATGAAGAAAATGCTCTTGGATTCAGGATGGGGAATGGCAAGTATCTCTCTCTGGGTTTACCAGACAGCATGGAATGTAAGACAACTAATAATTTATCAGCAGAAAAAATGCATTTATTGCACATCAGGATGTAGGCTGAATTTGTCTGGAATCTGAAATTAAATATGAAAAGCAAACAGATGAGAATAAAACCAGTTCTAGTATGAGGCTCCTACTCCCACAGGCACAAAGATGGAAGATGTGAAGAGCTATCCATTGCTGTGCCCATCCACTCAGAAATGTTTCACTGACCCAGACAGCCCAGGAGGTGTCTAACTGACTGCTGTTTTAGCAAATGGATAATTGATGGGTTATTTATAAATGACATTCTCATGGTTGGCTGGAGTGCCAAGGAAATCTGTCTGAAGTGATGGCTGGAGGCACTGGAGGGCTCTGGTCCCTTTGCAGGGTTGCTGTGGTAGATAGAGCAGAAGTGCATGTGGCCTCCATGAGGTGCCTGGGCAGACACATCATGAGGGGTGGCTTCTTGGGCCAGTTCTCCTGTTCTGGCAAGAACAGGTTTGTTCACAGCCAGGACAGAAACCTGCTGAGCACAGACTAGCCAGCTCCTGTGTGCTGACCTCCCTGCCCTGTGGCATCCCCCAGCTGGCAAATGTTTGCTCTGCTTCACTCTCTCACTTCCATCACCAGCATTTTTCACTTCCTTTCCTGTTTTTTCAGCTGCTTATAATTTGTCCTTTTTTCAGGGCGTTGCTTTGTTATTGCTGTTTCTTTTCTCTGGTGCACGAAATTCCCTCTTATTGTTTGTGTTTGTCTTCCTATCTGCAGCATTATTGTGCTAGAAAGGACTGTTGTGGAATCCTGCAGTTTTCATGAATTAAATGAAGCAGTGGGAAAACAAACAGATCCAGGAGCCTCAGAGCATTTGCGTGGCTCACAGCATTGCTTGGGGTTTTCAGTTCACTGTGTGCTGGACATGGAGAGAGTCAAGAGAGCAAAGACCACCCCCACATTTCTTTTTGGGGAACTCACGTGGGATAAAGTGTGGAAGGCTGCAGGGTGTGGATATCAAGGACTGGAGAAGCCTCCAAAACATACAAAGGCAGAAATAAAAGGGAAGGGAATGGTAGTGAGGTGATGTGGAGTAAGACAAGCACAGTGTGGGAAGGATTTATCCCACCTTTGAAAATGGCAAAGAATGAAATGCAGGGACATTGCCTCTGTACAGCACTCTTCACCTGAAACCATAGTTCAGAGAGGCTTTTATGTCCTTTACCCCATCCCAGGATTCTCTGATGATTCCAATAGATGGTCCACATGGCAACTTCCTGAAAGCCACAGATTATCAGTGCAAATCAGGCTGGCTCAAATTCTTCATGTCAGATGTAGGTTTTTTTATCAGAAAGTAGAATTTCACATCAGTGTATCTTCAAATTTGGCATGCAGACAAGCAAGTAACTGCTCTGCTGAAGGACTAGATCTTGTGAATAATACTCATCTGCTTTAATTTTCGTGCAGCTGGGTTAAGCCTTGCCTCATTATGTTGCCATTAGGTGCATTAACATTTTTTGAGAAAACTACATTAAAATTGTAGATTGATCTTGGTGTGCTGCAGAGACCATGCTGGCTTTCTAAAGTGCCTGGAAATACTTTGTGTTTTGATGTGAAAGAAGATGAAAGGAGTGAAAGTCTATTAGACAGATATCCTGTGTGGTACTATGACATTTGGTATACTGTATTTTCAGAGCAGGATTTGACATGGAGCATGGTGTGGTGGAAAGAATCCCTAGTCAGAAAAACTCAGGATACAGTAACAATAAGAAAAATTATACAAAAATTGAAAAGATGCAAGTTCAAGTGACTAAAAATTTTTAATGGAAGATCTTTTATTTGTGGAAAGCCCAAAACCTAGAAGCAAAGGGTGTGGATATCATTAATTTCAGCAGCTGTTTGTTCTCCTGCAACCATACAGCTAACATTGAGACTGAAGATCTGTTTCTCTCCAATAACTGAACACCAGAAATGTCCTGTTGTAATGTTTTATATTGGGATACCCTTACTGCCTGGATTTCAGCAAACAGAGCAGTAAGCTTTTCCTAGGACAGAGCAGCCAGGGTGCAGGGTAAGCCTGGAAATCAGGGGAAGTTCAGCCTTGTAGAAAGCTCAGCTCTGCCTTGTAGTTATGGAGATAAAAAGCTGAAGTCACATGCAGGAAAGAATTATTATTTCTAAATGTGTTGTTTTGAAGAGAGAGGGCAGATTAGTTGTAAACTATTTTTTATTTAACTTCTTTTATTTAAAAAGATGAGCTTGAGATCAGCCTGATTGCCACCATGGGGGACTTGAGACAGGCTCCTTGAATTCTTGCCTCTGAGATGTTTTATTCCTGGATCTGCTGTACAAACAGCAGTGACTGAACTTTAAGAGTACTTGTCAGTGGGTTTTAGCTCTCTTGACTTAGCCAAGGGAAGCCAGCAAGCACTCAGCCTGCATTTGAATTACCACTTCAAGGAAAGGGTGCAGCAGCAATCGGGTGGTTTCAGAGGAGATGGGGCTGGTATTCCCTGGGAGTCCATGGCTGCTTCCTGGCTGTCCTGTGCAGAGCAGCTCTCCCCTCTCATGCCAAGGACATGATTGTACCCTCACTTCATCTCTGGTTTCACTAAACATCTGGAAGCACTTGTTAGCTGTTTTTAGGGATGTAACTAAATATGGATCCAGCCTCTTATCTTCATGCAGTGACTATGATGATGTCCTTTAAAGTGCAATTTCTCTTTGCAAAAACTCCTTGTCTGGTGGAGTCCTTGTCCTCTATACCAGCTCAGAGCATCATTTGGGTTTCCTCCTGTTATGATTGTGAGCTCCAGTTCAGGTGCCTTCAGCATATTATTTACAATATCACTAAGCACTCTGTTCAGTCTGGGGGGGACAAACCACAAAAGTCTACTTCCCAATGCAATCTTTGCTCTATTTCATCTTTTAAAAATTTACCTGATCAGCTGGGATCAAGGCTAGAATATTTCTAACCTCTCTTTCTCCTATCAAGCAAAATCAAAGCTGCTGATCTTCACAGGGCTGGCTGCTGATTGAAGTGCAATCACTCCCCATCACTGCAACCTGCAGGACATTCAGTTCTGGGCTTCTGCAAGCCAAGACCCAAAGCTGGCCACAGGGAACAGCCTCATGGAGATGAGGTTTGTCCCTCTGGCTCTGGCAGGTTAGTGGGAAAATACAAGCAGGAGCTGATGGACTGAGGGAAGAGCTGTGAGGAATTAATATGAACCTTAGGTGTGGAGAGAAATGATGGCTTTATTATTGCCAGGGACTGGGGGTGAAAAGGTAAGTGAGAAACAAGGGTGAAAAGAGAGGGATGTAACAAGAGCCTCTTTCCTCGGGAGGTGGAGGGGCCCAGCTCTTTGCAATGTTATTTGCTGTGTGTGAATCACCAGTTAACAGAGGTCCTGCTGGGTTTGCTCCATACCTTTACTTTCAGAGTGAGCTTGAAGCACCCTTGCTTTAGGCAGGAGAACCTTTTCTTGAGGCAATAGTTGAACTCCCCAGCCCCAAAAGCATGGTCTTTGCCCCCTTCTGGCATTCACTCAGGTGATGGGCACCAGCCTCTGCTGCTGGACCCCATCTCTCCAGCTCTGTGCCATGCAGGGGCTTCTGACTTGAACTCCAGAGCCCTCAGATTCCAGAGGTAAGCAGGGGGCTGGAGCTCGGAAAGGCAGTGTCCAGCCTGTGCCAGTGCAGAGGGTGTGGTGAGATGGGTGGGTTTGTGTAGCAGTGGGGGCTGGCAGGGTCAGAGGGGACACTGCCCAGCTGGCACTGGAGGGCAGCCTCCCCCGAAGGAGAATTAGCTCCTATTAGAACTAAGCTGCAACTTAATTATGTTAGCTACACTGGGATAATTTCTATTAGCTCTTCACATCTGATGCTATCTCTCCTGTTCTGCTTAGGCAGCATTTGCCCTGAATTTTTTGCTCTTTTGCTGGAGTTTGCCATGATTAAAAGTCTCACCCATTCTCTAGGTGCTTTGTATTTATGCTCTGGGTCTCATTGTTTATCAGATTGTTCAGGATATTGAAACAATTTATATGAAGCAGTTTCTTTTTGATTAAATTGCATCTGTGGTGCAGAGGTTGGACTCATTTCTCTGCCTCTCTTCTCTCACCAGCATCAGCTCTCAGCTGGAGATACCCTCTCAAATGATTACAAACTTTCCCTGTTGCTGCCTTCTCCCTTGGTGCTCCTTTGTCAGCTGCATATCTGCAGTGTCACATGTGTGATGAAGCTAATGTGCAGGCAATATCTCTTCATCTGGGGGGAAAGAGTGCTTTGAAAAGGAGGGAGATTAAGTGAAGAAAATTTTTGTGAGCTTTGATGGAAGTGACCTGTTCTTCTGGGAAAAGACATATTTTAAAACTTTACCCAAAAATTTTTTCTTGCACTCAGGGTCATCTCATGGTGCAAGTGATGGGAGAAATAGCCTTCCCTTGAGAAGCTGATAGTTGCAGAAGGGCCTTGTGGATGCATTCTCTCTTCAGGAATGGTGCTGCTGACTGCCCAAACCTTGGTTTGTACAAAGCTTAGAAGAAAAAACAAAATCCCAATATATTTTGTTTCCCTTCTCCCCACCATTTACAAATCTAGGCTGACTGTATACCCCTCCTTTGTCTTCCTTCTTTTTTTTTAAATTGAGTTCAAATTCTAGGGTGATGCTTGAGATGTCATTTTTTAAAAATTATTTTTAATTTTTAATACTTGTTAGCTGTATAACTACAGGAATTAATCCACTCTGCCATTCCTGCCTTGCTCCAAGAGACCAGTTTTCACACAGATGGCTATGACTTCTTTACCCCACAGAAGGGTACTCTGCAGGAGCATCTGTTTGAATTTCATCAAGAACAGGAGCTCTGTCCTCATCAGGCTGGAGACCTCTGCTTCCTTGCAGTTATCTTCTGTTGGTTTTAGCCTAAGAAATCTCCCAAGTGATTGGAAATGTCAGAGAGATGTGATAGTGTGATCTGAGGGATCGTCTCTGTTCAATATCAAAGCAAACTTGTGGTTGTCTTGCAATAAATAAAACTGTTGGCTCAGCTAATCAATATGTCTCAGTTTAGCTAAGTCTTGCTCAAGTTTAGACTTTCTCTTTAATTAAACTTGCTTCAGTGACCTTTTATCCCCTTGCTTGCATCAATAATGCCATCCGTTTGCATATATTAATGTAATAGGAAGGATGCACTCAAGCCAGCTGTATGGAAATCTTGATTGAACAATTTCATAAGGAAATGACAGGAAGGTTCATGATGCATTTGCAAGAGAAAGGCAGATGCAGCTAGGAGAAACTAGTTCAGTTCCTTCTTAGGAACTAGAAGGTTGTTGGCAGTGTCCTGATCCCTGATACTGTGATTCATTAGACCCTGATTCCATGGGTTTCCTCTGGTTTACTCCTTTGTCATGGATCAGCAGGGGTTCCACCACTGTAAGTCTTGTTCTGCCTGTTCAGAATCCAGGACCTTGTATGATTACAGTGAAGCAGGTCTATATCCAAAACCAGAGAGCAGTTTCAGTACCACATGGAAGGTGATCTATCTATGTCTGCTCTGATGTGTTCCTTCTCTTCTGCTGCTTCTGGGATCTTCCCAGATTGGGAATTTGCCACTTTTTAGTTCTTTGCCCTGTGTGAAACTGGATTGATCAGGAAACCTTTTGCTCTGACTGTAGCAAATTTACATACTAAATGTTCCCATAGTCAGAGGCTGAGTAATACAGATGACATTTTGTCTGGCTGTGGATTTGCAGCCTCTGTTGGTGCAGGCCACCTGAGATCTCTTGGCATCAGGCAGAGATTTGTCTGTCTCATTTCCTCTACCTAGTAAACACAGGTTAATCTTTCTCAAATGCATGGCTGGAGAATTTCAAATGGAAATAAGTCTGCTTTGTGGGAGCCAGCACAAAAATCCCAGTCCTGCATCCTGACTCAGTTCAGAGGATCTTAATAAAGCTGGTGGGGTTTAGGGCAGAGCTTAGAGTGAACCTGCCCTGTGCTGGATTGTGCCCTTAGCTGGTAGGCAAATTCATCACCCTGTGATTCATCCTGAAATGGGGAAAACAGCTGAACTTTCATATGACAGGAGAGTGGGCAGCTTTGAATTGTTAAAAATCACTGCTGCACAGACAGCACGTGAAGCCAAGTGAATGTGCTCACTTCATACACCCCCTGCCAGTCTGTTCCCCTCCTTTGTGCTGCTAAAGGTCACTGGGTGTTCTGCAAAACTTACAAAAATCTTGCTGCACTGTGTTTTTCTTTCAGTCTGTTCTACTGTCATTGCAAAGCCCAGCTTGGGGAAACTGCCTAGGAGTTGGTTACAATTTCTCTGTGCCATCTCTCTCCTCGTGGTGCAGGAAGCATGAGTGCAGCTGTGCATGGAGCTGTCTGGCTCTGCTTTATGGGCACAGCTGGGGCTTTAGAAGCCACTTCTGTCCTATGATGGAACAAAATGAGAAATACACAGATGTTTCTGAGAGCCAGGGAGAGGGGCTGGCCAACTCCAGAATGGCCAAGAGACTTGTGAGTGGGATGTCTACCCAAAATGAGCCACATCCATTGTCTCTTCTAAAGCAGAATGTTTCTGCTTGGAATAAAGTTGGATGTGGTGCTTTTCTGTTCCTCCCTTTCTTCTGCTGCTGCCCATCATGCCTGGCAGCAACCACCAAGGTCAGTGGAGAAGACCCTGTTCTAGAGGCTTTATTGCAAAGATGATTTTGCAAAACGTTAATTTTATTGTGTTTTGATGAGGTGAGAGTGGGAGGCACAGGGCATATTGTCTGCAGAAGGCTGTCTTGTTTTCTCTGTACCTGACTTGCCATCCAGGGTGTCCTAGTCCCTCTATTTTAAGATGCTTCTGAATGCTCTGTTTTATGTTTTTCTGTTGTTTGGAACTTACATTCTCCATTGAAAGGCACAGCCACCCACGGACTGTGTTCCCCTTTCTGGAGGCTCTTGTTATAAGCTGTGCTAAAGATTTAAGAGTGCTTAGAGCTAAGGATAAAACTCAGACTTTCAAAAAAGGTTCTGAAGAGATTATTATTATTTATTTCTTATTAGAAGTCCATAAAGTGTGTAAGTTAGCAAATAGTTAGCATGCAATTAGGTATTAGTACTTACTAATACTAATTACTATTACCAATTAGTTAGGGAGCAATTAGTTAATTGCCCCCTATAAGCAGCAGGGCATTTGACATTGAGCAGTGACCCACTAGCATTCCTGCCTTTCCCAGAGCATCCTCACCTCTCAAAAAGCAAAAGCATTTTCCTTCTTGTAGAGTTTGGCAAAATGCTCATCTGTAAGAGTTGAGCAATGTTGCTGATATTTTTGACAGAATATGAAACCTCGATGCTCCCACCTATAGAAAATAACTTCCAGCTAACGGTGGCAGGTGTAAATAGGATGCAGAGTTTTTCCCAGGGTATTTCATGCCACAGCTAAATGTTTTTGAGCCATGAAGAACCCGCATTCAGCTAGAAAGAGCACTCCATGCTCCCCTGAGACAGCACAGACTGTGACCATCCCTATTCCTTGTTGGAAAAAACCTCCTTCACCCCACTGTGCCAAGGGCTCGCCTCTCACCTGGGCTCTGTCAGCAAAGAAACTCAGGGGTGCAGGGCTGCTCCCTCCCTGCCAGGCTGAGCAGGCACAGGGGGATCACCACAGGCACTGAGGGTGTGAGCAGAGCTTGGATCAGCCATGGCTGTGCCCCTCTGGGCTGGGCTGTGACAGCAGCAAGGTCACCCTGTGTTTGCAGCTCTGCACTGAGCAATCTCCTGTGCTATTGAGGCGAGATGAAATTCAGGGCTGCTCCGTTCTGCCTTTCAGCTCGTTGAAATAAGCCTGAAGGGTGAAAGCCAAATGAAGCAAAGGCAAACAAAACATTTTGCATGAATATTTTTGTAAGCTGTTCGGGGGCTGAGGGCAGTATGTCCCTTATCCCTAGATAATGGAACCCTGAGCAATTACAGCATGGGCACAACCTGGAAACTGTGCTGGGTTAGCTCAGCTGAAATGTAAAACAAAGAGAGATGGGTAGGGCTACTCTGAAAGCAAAAGGGAGGTTCATTTTTGCATCAGTTTGGGCTGAGCTGTGCTCCTTGCTGCTGTTACCTTGCCCTCATAAATATCTACATAGAGAAGCCGGTGCTTTGGGGAAATGCTGTGAGCCTTTTCCTGAGACTCCTCTGTGATGACAATGGGGTAGGCAAAACTGAAACCTTCTGGAGTGATTCTGCTTGATCTCCCACATCTCCTGAACCTGTGCTCAGGTAGGTCTGCAGCTGCAGACACAGTCACAGAGGAGCCTGCACAGCTCAGAGCAAAAGCCCTTTTGCCACCAAAGGGAGCAGACTGGGGATCACAGCTGCTGTGTGGGAGGAGATGAAATACAAAATTCCCACAGTGGCATGTGGAAAGGCAGGTAATGGTCCTGCTGAACGAGCTGGGTATCAACTGCTGGAAGGAAATAAGCTTCCCATTTGCATGAAATATCTTCTTTTCTATGTGTGCCAGTTGGGGACTGGTAAATCCTTGGATTATATTTAGCAAAATTGTATGCTCCTTACCTGGGTCTCTTTTCATTCTCTACCTCCCCTTTTTGACATTAAAATTAAAGCAGAGCAGGATCTTTTATATTACTGAATAGGAAAGCTGTAATTAACTAGTCCATCATGATTACTTTTATACCTGAGATCATTAAAGGTAAGGCAAAGTCACAGCTGCTCCTGTGATGTGCTGCCATGCTATTGAGAGTACAGATACATTTTGAACATTTTCCTAAGAGAGTGCCAGTTTCACTGAAAGTTCCTGCAGCCATAGGCTGCTTTCTAAGCCAGGAGCTTCTATGCTCTCTCTCTCTCTCTCTCTCTCTCTCCATAATTATTGAACTCTACCTCAGTAGTTTGGTATTTAATTATAGGGGCTTTTTTGTTTTGTTTTGTATCACGACCTTTTTGCTCTGGATCACCACAAAAATTTATTTGGTGCAATGTCACCTCTGCTAATTACAGACTTAAAACCCCCTTTGTTTGTGTTACTACGGAACTAAATGCCCTCTGGTTAGAAGAGGGTCTTGGCATTTCTGCTCAGTAAAGACTGTTTGGATTTATTAAGTCATGCAAAACTAACAAACAAGATTAAATAGAATAAAAGAAAAAAAATCCATTCTGAAAAGCCCCGCTACTCCTACAAGAAGTGGGAGAAATCATAGGATGTGTGGTTGATTTTAGAAGATGGCAGTTTTGTGATCTTTATTATGATCCCTGGAGCTCTTCTGTATGTGTCTTTCAGCTGCGCTCTTAATATTAAAAACAGCCCACCTCTGAAGAGCACCAGAGTTTCTCTCTTTGGCTCAGGGCTGTGTTTTAGGGCAGCAGGGACAGGATCAGCAAGGGCTCAGCAGTACACAAAGATGGGCACCACTGAGGTTCTCCGACATGGGCAGCTGCATTTGCTAATATTGGCCATCAGATGTTAACTAGGTCATAAAAATGTCTGTGAGCTGGCCATAATTAGTCTCCTAACGATCTGCTGTTTCAGTCCCTTCTCCAGTGGCTTCACCAAGGCTGTGTTTATGGACATGTGTCAGGGTCAGCAATCATTTTGTTCTGAGGGATGATAATGGCTGTGGGCTGTGAAAATGTTCTTACATCTTTTAGGGGTTGTTTTGGTCAAACATTTCCCTGTCACTTGGCATGAAATGATGGTGTGCAGAATTGCTTAGGCTGCACACAGACTGCACGCTGTTCCTCTTGGAGCTAAACAGCAGTAGGATAGTAGTCAGATATATTTATCAGCTCTTTCTTTCCTCCATTCCCCCGGATTTATAAATCATAGCATTTGCTTTTGAGCCCTTGCAGCTAAATAAAACCCAACACAACAGCTTTCCTGTGCTGTGGAAAGCTGCTCTGAGATTTTTGCAACCTGGTTTACAATTCTCAGCAACCAAAAAACCCAAGTGAATGTGGTAGAGACAGCATTTCCTAGGCATAAGGCAGTGTGGGAATGTCTACAGAGTCAAAGGCAAGGAACTTCTTATTTAGAGAGGCATAGTACATAAATAAATGTTTGCTAAACAAGCCTTTCCTTGGGCATTACTCCTCCTGCCTTCTGGCAGGGAGTGTTGTGTGGTGATGTAGGGGGCCCAGGTGTTGTTGAGAGCTTTCTGCACGGCTCCCTGGGTCATTGGAGCTCTCCCATCCTCCCAGTGAAGCCACGGCCCTGTAGCTGATTTGCCATGTGCGATTTGCTGTAGCAATGCAGAACAGCTGCCTGCAGCCCTGCCCCATCTCCCTGCTCCCACCTGAGCAAACAGATTTCGTGTTGCCAGAAGGGGAGGTCATATGGTGCCACCTCTCGTGAGGTTTGCTGTGGAGCTGACTGTCCCTGGGCACAGTGGCTGAACCCCACTGTGGGGCAGCCTGAATTTGAGCACCTGGGCCCAGCTCTGCAATTTGGGCAGGATCCCAAGAGGTGGAATTGAAGCTCCCTAACTACCTGTTATGAAAGGAGCTGTGCAACTTTCACAAAGGGCAACTGAGGACAAAGATGTTGCCCTGTTGTAGATCACTGTAGTACAAAACATTTTGTTGCTTTTGCAAAGTTTTCATATAAATATCGAATGCTTTTCTAGACGTAAGGCAGGATGTGACAACTCATGTCCCCATTGCTGTTCCTGACTTGGGGAAGCATTGCTCTTGAGCAATTTGAGCCATTCCAGAGGCTGCCCCAAAATCCAGCCTTCTGCACACAGCATGCTCCTGGGTACCTGTGCATGGCTTGGCCATGCTGCTCTCCTGTTGGGAACGGTGCTGTCCCACAGGCAGTGAGTGCCCAAGTAAAACCAGGCTCTCCTCCTTCTCTGCCTCTCTCCCTCCCACCTTGCCTCACAGAGGGTGACTTCTGCAAACTAAAATAGCTGGAGATCACATTGAAGCCCAGTGAAAGCACTGGGGATGTTTCTGCTGACTGCCTGACTCCTGCCTGCTTTGGGCTGATCCGAGAACTCTTGGTTTCCACCTTCGTTGCA
This sequence comes from Drymodes brunneopygia, assembly GCA_013400955.1. Lineage (NCBI taxonomy): Eukaryota > Metazoa > Chordata > Aves > Passeriformes > Petroicidae > Drymodes > Drymodes brunneopygia. The sequence continues at coordinate 1,568,126 of VZTZ01022849.1, read as the reverse complement.
CCTTTCTTGGCTTGGCCTGTGCAGGGCTGCTGTAACCAGGCTTTAATGAAGCATGAGCTTGATTTAGGCAGGGACCATGTCCCTCTGCACTGGAGCAAGGAGAGGAAGCCTTGCTGTGACTGCCAATACAGCCCAGCTGAAATGAGCTCCAGGTGGAGGACAAAGTACCACCTATCCTCCAGAGAAGGAGGAATTTTAAAAACCCCAAACTCCTTGGCTCATTGAATTCAGTAGGTTTTGTTCTCATGATTGTCTAGATTTGGAGCATGTGTAGATTCCTGAGGGAAAGTAATTTAAACTCTGAAAAAGGAAAACTCCATTCTTTAGAATGGCTCATAAAAATATCTTCTAACAGGAGTGCAGTTTCTGCCTTTGTGTCCTCTGGAGCTAAATGATCAGCCATATTATGTGCTGTGCTTCGTTACCCAAGAACATTGCAGCAACGAGCTGGAATAATGAGTGCAAAGCTTCGTTCAGAGGGTAGCTGAGATCCTCAGAGCTCCAAAAGACCAGGTTTATTAATGAGAAATACTGAAACATCCTTATTTAAGACATGTATATCTTCTAGGATGGCTCTGAAAATTACAGCTAAATCAGCTGAGATGTCAGACATAAAAAGAGTCTGTGTGATTCCCACTAATTCCCTCTGAACTGTGTCTGTCTTGGCTGCCCTTCCTGGCAGTCAGCATTTTGCAGTTCTCATTTCCAAGCAGCCAGCTTTGGCTTTACGTAGGAGATCTCTCCACTAGGAGTGGGAACAGAAATAACTGACATTCTAGCAGCAGAATGTAAAGAATGTAATCAACTTTGAAAGCTTTAAAATCCTTTCTGGATGGGTGAAATGGCAATACCCATCAAGCTATTCTCATCTCTCTTAGCTTCTTAACATTGGTTTCTGAGCACCATGTAACCCACAAGAACATGAACAATATCCATTTCCACTGCACGAGGCTGCCAGGCTGCTTTGTTCACTTGAGCTATTGTGTACAGAAAGATTCAGTTTGCCCTTATCTCCTGCATCTTCTTTGAGCCAAAATATTGGCATAGGTTTTCAAAAACTACATTTTATCTTTGCAGAAATGAATTTATATGTATCTTTAAATGAATTTTTATAAGTCGTCTTTCATGAAAGACTTTGAAGCATATAATGAGCTAACTGGCTTTGTTCCCTTTCTTCAGACAAACTGACATTAAGAAACTTCAGGCTTCATCCTGACAGAACTTGTGACATTTGTGCTCTCTCACTGAGCATTGTGGACATAATTTTGTCCCTTCTGGGATTAGTTCTACTGTACCAAATCACTCAAAGATTATCACTTGTACCTTGTGTCCAGTAGGACTTCTAATTCCCTGGTCTATAATTCCCACAAAGTACTTGATTAACTTCTGAGGTATTCTGTAGAATGTGGCTCTAAGTCCTCAAAGCAATTTAGCAAGCCTTGCTGCCTTCACAGTATTAATGTTCTCTCAATGTTGCATTCTGATGATAAACCCTATTTTAAATAAATAAGCCCACAACACTGAGTATGCATTTTGATCGGACTAATACTGATCTGCCATGCATTAATATGAATGAGCAGGATTAGCATGGCAAAATTTACAACTTCTCTAAGTGCTGGAAATCTGAGTCAGACTAACAGTGTTAAAATTTTGACTTGGCTTGTTCATCCTTAAAGGATTTTTTTTCTAAGTTATAGCCAAGCATATAAATGCAAAGGCCAAGAGCATGAAATATAATTTAGAAGTTGAAATTTTCATTGTGTAAGTCAGAGATGTGATAATTTGCAGGCATTTTTTATTCTTATTTTCCTACAGGGTTGGGTTTGGGGTTGGTGGTGTGGGGAGTTGCTTAGATTTTGTGTCAGGAGCTGGCAGGGTTTGGAGTGTGGGATGCATGTGGATGGTTCAGCCTGGAGATAAGGAGATGGAGCAGAACCTAATTGCCATCTTTACCTACCTGAAGTGTGGGGCATAGGAAAGAGGAGCAAAGTTCATCTGGAAGATACAAACTGAAGGGCCATGAGGCACCTTCTCACCTCATTGATTTTGTGGTTCTATGAATTAAGCAGGTATTTGTGTGCAGTGCAGTGGCCCTAGATGTCCTTCTAGAGTGGCCTACAAAACATCAGGAATGACAAATTGTCCATGTAGAAAGGAGGGGGTGCTGGGTGGGCTGTTCACAGCCAGACTTGTGGTCTGTGAGCTTCTCTACCCTGGCCTGCAGAAGAGTTCCTGCAAGGACCTGGGCTTGCATGGGTGTCTTGCTTTCGTGGCCTGTGCATCCATTCAGATTATAAACCCCTTCCCAAAAGGAAACATCAGGCAAACTTCTGGAAACTGAAGTGACAAATGGAATTTTTTGCTTCTTCCCTTTAAAACATCCTTTTAACCTCTGAGCAACTGCAGTCTCCTTGCCCAAGCAACTTAATTGACAACTCTCTGGTGAGCCAAGCTGTTCTCTTTAGGTCATTGCAATGGGGAAACAGCTTTGTCAGAGCATCATCTCTCACGAGTGAATGCTATGGCATTGACAGCTCAGAAATAGAACAGGCTTTGCTAGTGCAGCTGTGTGTGCACCACTGCGCTGCCCACTGCCCTGGCACTGATTTACCAGGGGTTTCTCTGGCACTTGGGAGTTAAAGCTTATGGAGCTGGAAATTGGAAGATACCACAAACTGTCTTTGCTCCCAGAACTCTCCTTTGGCTGATTGCTCCCTTCTCCCTTTGAGCATACATTAACTCTTGTTATCAAATATACATCAAAGCATTGTATGTTGTTACCACCCACAAATATTCTCTATCATTATTAAACAAATGAGATGCAATTGCTGGATGAGTTTAGTGAGAGTTGCCTACCTGGAGAGAAAGCAGGGGGGAAAGACTAGCAGTCTCTCATCTTTTTAGGTCTTGGTTACTGTGCTAGGGACACTGGGTAATTAGGACATGGATTTGCTTGACATCCCATCTCAGACTGTGCTGTCAGAAAGTGCACATCTCCCTTGGGGTCTGGAGTAGGAGCAGAAACACAGAGGCAGACACTGGCTCTGCAGCAGGCTGGCTCTCTGCTCCCTGCCCAGGTGACTTTGACCTTTTACTTGATGTTTGTAAGTTGTGATACTGCTTGTCTGCAGGGCTGGGGCTGATCCTGGAACTGAGGATGTGCTAGAGAGCCAGAGCTGTACTACCTTTCCATGAGGGAGCAGAGTGCAGGGTATTTAAAATTACTTTCAGGGATACTGACTGTGTATCTTGTGTGGATGCCAGTGCCTGCTGCCTCAGCAAGGGGCTGCAGATGCCTTAAATCAATATATTATGATTTCACCCCAACTGTGTCATTTTGACTTTCCACGTGTTTCTGCAGAACCAATTATATGCATACATATATATATATATGAATAAATTCAACTCCCTAGGCTGTTGCTGGGAGTTTAAGCTACTTGGAAATCCTATTTTCAGAAAGAAACAACATGAGAACAAGAAAATTCAGATGCTGAGATCTGTTCTGGTGCTTTGACGGACCAGGAGTGTTGGTTCCTACAGAAACAGTTTTGGGAGGCTCTAGGGTGTCACTGCTTATGCAGACCTACTTAACAAGTTTCTCCGTCACTGATTTTCTCCAGTGCAGGAAGTGCTGCAGGCTTCTTTCCTGCTCTTGGAAGAATCAGCTGCTGAGAATGGCTGCTGTCTCCAACCCCTGCTGCTTGCTCAGGAGAAGAATGAAAGAGGCCTGTGAGGAGGAGGAGGGTGCACATGGGACGGCTTGCTTGTCTTTTCTTCCTTTCAGACAGTCTGTGTTGGTGCATTTGGGTTTTGCAGCAGCTCTCCTGGGTTCCAGGACTGCAGGGGAGTGAACAAGTGCTGCAATCTCTTAACAAAGCTACTCTGGATGCTGTGTAGCTCTCCACAGAGAAGTGAAATCCTTACAGGTGCCATTAAAAAGCTGAAGGCACCAAGTATTTGTGATGTTGACCTCCCATGATATCGTGGTTTGACTCTGGTCAAACACCAGGCACCCATGAAAGCAATTTGCTGACCCTCTCCTGCTACAATTGGGCAGAGGAGAGGGAAAAAAATTTAACAAAGGGCTCATGAGTTGAGAAAAGGACTGGGTGAAAACACTCTAAGGGCAAAACAGATTCAAATTTAAAGGTATGAGGTAAATTTATTATTAACAGAGTTAGAGAAGTAAAATAAACCTTTAAAACACCTTCCCCACCCCCTCCCTCTTTGCAGGGGTGCCTCACCACCCCTGGAAAAAATTGCTCATGCTCTGTTTTGATTTTCTTAACTATGTTGTCACAGAGGCATTACCAATCTCTCTAACTGGGCCAGCAGCATGTCCATCTTCAGAGCCAACAGAGACTGTCAGACATGGTGGAAGCTTCCAGCAGCTTCTCATAGAGGTCACTTCTGTTGCCCTCCCCTGCCACCAAAAACCAGGCTGTGCCAAATCAACACACATGATTTTGTAAAAAATGCTCTGTGCTATTCCAGCATGCAGTGAAATAGCAGGCTCCTCATGACAGAGCAACCCTGCTGCACCCAGGGTGGCAGCCAGGCTGCTGCCTGCTGAAAGGAACCTCTGTGTTTGAAGGTTCCCTGGCAACCAAGGTGTCGTATCTGGTCGCTTTTTCTTTTTAATGTAAATCTAGCTTTGTAGTTAAAGGGAAAATGCTGGGAAATGCAAAATGTGAGGCATTAATGGGTTAGTCAGTGGGATTTATTTGCTTGCTATAGTGGTGGGAGACTCAGTCTGCAGGCAGTGAGGTTTCTCCAGTTTCTTTCATGATGGGTCGGAGTTAAGCCCTGGGTCTCTCTGGCGTTTGGGGTCTGGGGACCTCCAGCACTGGTTGAGTTAGCAGGTGGTTTTGTGCTTACAGCCCATGCAGTGAGAAGTCAGGCATCTGTAAAGATTTTGGAGGGATGGAGGTGCAGCAAAGATCCTGCATCGCCTCTGGGCTGACCTTTGCAATCAGTGACTTTGGCAGAAATCCCATGGGACAAAATTCAAAATTCACTTCTTCAATGGAGAGTAATCCTACTGCAGAGCAGGTAATGCTGACCCTGTGCCTCCATCCCTCCTTCACTCTCTGCTGACTCAGTCATGCCTGACTGTCTCCACATTTCCAGGCAAAGGGCACGAAAAGCAAATTTGCAGCTGTTATGGGGACAAGCCAAGCCTGCAGCTATGCAGATTTACCAGTCAGGGTGGCAGAACAGCTCCCAAACCCTTGGGTCTGTTAGAAGAGTCTCTCCATGTCCTCAGGAGGATCCATAATCATGAAGAAGACTTCACTGGTGGAAGCCCAGCTTCCCAATGGACTGATGTCTCTGAGTTAAGCAGCTTGTTCCTCCTCTCCCCTTGTCAGGACAACCATAACCTCAACTGCTTCTTATGAGGAGTGTGTGTGGCCACACAACCAGAAAAACGCAATTTGGGATGCTGTTATTCAGACAGCACTGTGTGAACTCAGGAAATTGGACCATGGGGTGAGAAAGCAAAGCTCTTGCTGAGTGTGAAACAATGGGGAACACAGCTGAAGGAAAGGGAAAACAGGTAAAGAGTCTGTTATTTCCTGATACTGAATTCCTGCTGAAGAAGCAGAGCTGAGAGCATGCAAAGTGTTCATAGCCAGGTGCAAAAACTTTCCAGTTCTTTGCTTTTCTGGAAACTGTCTAATTCACTAGTGACATGAAGGTAGGGGAAAACACTCTGCCTTTCCCAAAGCTGAGATGGGTTTTGTGATGCTTGATTGTAATTTTCCGTTGCTCTAAATATTAGTGATATTTGGAGGTAAGATTTAAAAATTTTTCAATAGAGGGTTTTTAAATAGCAAATGGTAAAAAATATCAAATTATTAACTTTGGACTAATATGAATTGACAATCAGATAACTGTACAAAAATTTGCCAAACCCTGGACTTTATGAGCACTGTTAAAACACATGCAAGCTGGAAGCACCCTTGAGACCTGTGATTATGCTGCCACCCTCCCCTTCTTAGAAGGGCTGTGTGTGCCTGGCTATTGACAGCAGTTCAGTAGAGGAAAAAATTGCCATTTTGAAGCTGCACTGACATCTGAGGAAGAAGTGAAAGAGGGTGCTGAAGGTGCCCAGGGCAGGGAAAGCAGGAGAAATGCAAAGCGTGCTGGGCTACGTGTGCTGGTGTCTGTAGGTGCTTTGCTGTTCTTTTTCCTCCTGATCAAGGCTGTTGTTGGTTTGCTTCAGGCTGGGATTGAGGGTTTGTGTTGTATGAAGAGGAGAGTGAATTTCTCTGGATTATAGCATATAATGTGAGTGGAGAATATGCAAGGTCACACAGGGGCACTGCAGCAGAACCAGGATAAAACTCTGATCTCCTCAATCCCAGTGCTACTCCCAACAGCAAGGAATGTGGGGGGAAAAGGGCACAGAGATTTTCAAATCAATTGAAATTATTCAGATGCTTATGCACTGAGCTTCATAGCATGAACTGTTTCTACACCCCTGATGTAGAAACTTCATGTATGATGCTTCATACAACCAGTATGAAGCTCAAAGGAGCAGCAGCCTGGGCCATCTCCCTTTTTTACTGTGCCTAACAGCAGTAAAAACCTCACAGTAAGAGAAGGGATTTGCATGATGAAACCTTAAACAGCTCCAGTCCTTCACCTGGAGTGATGCACTGGGTTGTAATGAGATCTAAGTAAAAAAATCCAATTTATACTTAAGTTAAATTTTAATTAAAATGTGCTTTTCAGATTTCCACTGATAACTCTCAGATACCTGGGAGTGGATCATGAAACATTGGAAAGGGCACTCATTTTGAGCACTTTTATATTTGTCAGTCATGCTGACAAATTCACCCAAGTTGTTATTGAATGGGTTCATAAAAGTAGCCACCTACACAAATGTGGGATCTAAATCTCATCTGCTGGAGAGACTGGAAAAAATATTCCTGATCTGAATGTGAGCAGCACTGGGCAGGTGAAGGGATTGCTGCTCTGGGAAGCGCATTGCTCTATGCCTGCTCACAGGTAATGGTTTTACTGCCAGGGCTTTTTGGATTAGGCATATGAAACCAATCAATGCATGTGATGCTGGCAAGAATTTTAGTCTGAATGTGGTCACCCAAAAGTGATTTTGCTATGTCTCATTCTGTGGGTTGTCAGAGGTGCATTTTAGAGGTATGAATTTATTGGTCTCTATCTGTACAAACTGCTTTTCTGGTGAGAAGGTTTGCTGGCAAAGCAATCCCAGCAATGCCTCTGATGGTGGCTGGTAGTGAGCAGATGAGGGGAAGCACAGAAAGCAGTTAAGGATGGACTCATTTTCCTCCACTACTTATAAATTAATGCAAACATCCTCTGAGAGCCTCACATAATTTCAGCTCATGAGCTCACACAGTATTAATCACAGAGCCTTTCACCATGTCACCGGTACACATCAGAGAAGGAATAACAGCCCTGTTAATCAGCCTTCATTCCATAGGAACCCAGAGCCTGGCTATTCAAGACAGTGGATATATTCTTTTTCTGTCTTCAAAACTGCAATTAGACTATTGGAAGACCTATAGGAGACAGTTCTATGGAGGAGCAGATATTTATTTTCAGAGAAGCTGCCCCCAAATTGTCTTAAGTAACTAACAAAAATAACCTACCCAGTTACTCTCTCATCATTGCATTTCAGGAGGATTTCAATAATCTCTGATGACAGGCTCTAAACATAACACGATTATCATGACAGAAATAATGTCTGATTTCAAATAGTGTCCATTACACTTCTGAATGTAAAATCTAAAGCTGCTGAGAGATAAGGAACATGTGGTGATTATGTAGTGAATCTCTTTGCTACTGGAAAGATTTTCTTGTTGGGTTTGAGAGAGGAAATGTTTGCTTAGCTCCTTTGAACTGCAGATGCTGAGATGTCTTCGAGTGGGAATAGCCATTTCTAGTTGCTTGGGAATTTGAAGAAGCATTTGATCCAGAAAGGTACTAGAGATAAATTCTCTGTGTTTCAAAGGGTGTAGATAATGCATCACATGCAGTAGGAGACACCACTGTTGTTCCCTGATTACACAAGGATTACACAAGGCTGTCGGAACATCATCGGGGCGCGTGAAAACAGGCATTGAAACGTATTTGTTCTGTCACTTTTGAGGAATATTTGATGAAGCTTGTTTGATTTGATTGTTCCACTACTGTGTGAGCTTGTTTATCTGATTATGGTATTGACCACTTTCTCATTGTATTGAATTTTAATAGTCCCAAGATTAATTAGATGTGCATAAAGAGCAGCTGTGAGAGATGTGAACCTTTTGTTCTGGGTTTTCTTTCTGCTGTTTTGAGAAGAAAGAGATGAGAGATAACTGAGTGCAATCAAAGTGCAGTCATGCTCTTGATTAACAACATAATTAGTAAAAAATCTGAAAGTTTTGCAGGGAATATCTGCACTTGATATTAGGGTTCTGAACTGACTAAAGAGAAAGACCATGTTTGAATTTTGCTTTATTATTTATAAATATGATTGAATGTTTTAAGAACAAAACCTTTTTTTTTAAATAGAAAAATCAGTTAATAGTAAATAAACAGACAAATGATGAAGGTGTGTTGGTTTTACTGCTGTTACATGAACCCCAAAAGGGAAAGTTTAGTCCCCACTCACAGCTGTTTTGCAGCTGGATTTGCTCTAGTTCTCTTAATGTGCACCCAGTTCAATGTTTCATAGAGATGCAGACAGAAAAAGGCTTTTTTTTTTTAGTCTGGGGTACACGACTTTCTCTTAGAAAAAGTTCAGCTTAGGTGGATGCTTTCAATAGGAGCAGAGAGAGGAAGGATGGTGCAGGCAGGAGGGGACAGACCTGGCGTGGAGGTTGCTGGGGGTGTACTGGAGGCTGTTGTCATTTTAGCTAAGGGTTAAAATATATACCTTGTCTTTTTTTACAAAAAGCCTATTGTTTTTCTTATTTAGCTGTTAAAATCATGAAAAAACATCTCCCAGGCTAAAACGGGAAAGAAAATAATGAGGTTTTAATGAAGATTTTTCTGATAGGTCCTCCTGCTTTGATGAAAACTTTATTACCAATTAACATTTGAAAATATCTGTTTTCACACTGGAGGAAAATTATGTCTATTATAATAAAAAATGAAACAACGCAAGAAAAATATCATTTTAATGGCTTTTATTTGTGAATACTCTGTTTACTTGCCAAAGACAACACACTGATAGAGAACTGCAAGTGATCTCTTATTTACATTTTATGTAATTATATGCTTTTACTTTCAGTTTTAAACAGAATAACCTTTAAAAAATCCTTTAAGCCTGTGGGATGGCACAAACTTGAAAGCAATGAATCTGTAGGAGCTCACAAAATGTGTTTGCTTTTCTAGAAGTTTATGCTTCCAGATTTAAGTATCTCCACTCCAAAATACATCCTGCATAAAACTCTGAATTCTATTGATTTATCTTCAGGTTTGCAGTGCTTTCCTTACAACCACCTGTTAGTTTTAACTTATCAAATTCCACTTAGCAGCACTGCTGAGAATCATAAAAAATAGTAGACTAGAAATTTAGGAAACTTATTTTGTTTTGCAAGGGAAACTATTCTTTTCAACATCTGGACAAAATCCGTCTCAGTTATAATTACTTTCTCAAAACTTTTGATCATTTTTTAAAATTAAATGTAGGTTGATTTTGTAGTTGTTGGGCCCATAAATCCCCAGGGGTTTCCTGGGGGACAGATCCACCCTTTTCCAGCAGAGACTTGGGGAGGAGAGGAGCGAGGGTTTGGGCTCAGGAAAAGTCACATCAGTCTGATTCTGCTCTGGTGCTGTTGATACTTTGTTTTGAGGCCTTTTCTCTATCCCAGTGTGCTGAAGCACAACACAGAGGGCTTGTCCTATTCATGCTGAATGTCTGATAATTAGAAATCAGCTGTGCTTGCAGCTACTTCTTGGTGGGCTTGTAAAAATTCCTTTTAACTCTGCACAGCCCCTCAGTATGCAGAAATTCTTCAGTGCACCATCTGCTCAGGGCTTGTGGACATCTGCAAGTTACCTTTCTGTGACAAGCATATCTGTGAGCTGAGTGTCTGCAGCATCCCTAACTAGCTGAAATATTTCAAAGATGAGAATGGTGAGAATGCAAAGGGGATTCTTGCACAAAATGAATGTGTGCTGTGAAATAAATTACTGGGACATACTTGCAACTGTTTACCTTCTGTTAAGCTTGTTGCTACTGAATTAATTTTGGAAACATGGTAATTTCATTCTGCTAAAACTAATATATGCATGGACTGTGTTTTTAGAGCTTTAAATCATCTGAGAACACTTACTTTTCTTAATTTATCACCTGCTTTCCAAAAATTTTAATTTGTAGTTTTTCTACTGTGCAATCAAAAACTTATTATTGAAGAGGCTGTCACTCAAAACTTCCTCCTTCCCTCCTGTGATGTGCAAAATGAGTTCTCTGTCAAATGTGCTTGTGTAATTCACTGGGACCAGTTCTGTTCCAGATCTGATCCCGCTCTCGCAGCTGTAGAGCCTGAGACACTCCTCTGAATATTCACTGCAAATTATCTGATCAGCTGTTAACCAGCCTCCTGTTAGCAAAACCAGAATGTAACAACTGCTGGGTGGATTTACAGGCTGCTAAATAGCCTCCCTTTTAAATTGTTGTCCTTAAAAAGTATAGTCACGTAATGCAGGAGCAGAGCTGAAATAAGGATGCCCTGACTGTAAGGCACTGAAAGGCCACTGTTACACTTCCCTTTCATCAGGAGGAGAGAACAGATCATTTGAGCTCTGTAATCTGTTGCTGTTGATAGCTGACCTAATTTCTGAGTGCAGAAATGGCTTAGTAGCAATCCCATCTCTTTGATAAAGGAGGAGAATACAAGTGGTGTGCTGTTGAATGGCCTCTGCTAAGAAGGTCAGCAAGTTCTTAAGGGAAAATGTTTGATAGATGCTACCAAATGTATAAGGCTTCTGCCCATTGCTTATTGACAGATTCTAAAATGAAATTATTTTCTCTCAAGCTTGAAGGTCATTTCCAATACATGTCTTGGCACTAAACTCAGGATCACTTCAAATTAAATGCCAAGAGCAGAATTGAAAGTCTTGAAAATCTTCATGTCCTGCAATTACAAAAAACAAACCAATGAAGGAAGCACATTTAACGAGACTCACAAATGTCAGAATGCAACTTCAGGACATATCCACATCCATGACTAAGACTTTACTCTGTGCATGCTCATATTGCACAGCTGATAGGCAAATTGAACCTCACTGACATCCCTTATCTATTTAAAATAATTGCTTCCAATGCATTGCAGGGGAAAGCAAAGTGGATGTATAATTAGATATCCCTTGGTGGAAAGTTAGTCTATAGGCTTGGATGTCTCTTTATTTTTAACATCCCCAATGCCATCTGGAGGTTATTCTAACCCCCAAAAGTAAGACAGCTCCAAAACAGCTTCAATGGGGCTGGGCCCTGAGGTTCAATTATCATGCCTGGTGTCATGTCATAACTCATTAATTTTCAGAAATATAAATTTATAATGTAATACAGCAGACATAAATATTTTTGGCATTTGATGGGGGGAGGGATTAGAACACAATGGGAACAGAGCTGTACTTGGAGTGTTTTGGACACATGGATAAGATGTCAGCTCGTTAAGGGAGCAGCCAACTGCAGGCCATGGCTGATTGCATTGCCTTGTGTCTCTGGGAGGTATTTTTCTCTGATTCTACAAGCTTTAAAAATAGCCCCTGTGAGTCTGGGTTCAGACTTCCTGCTGCATTTGCACATTCCATTAGCAAAATAAGAAATTTGCTGTTATGGTACAGAAGGTAAAAGAGGGTAATGCATTTTGCTTCAGTGTATGTGTATACACTTCTGGAGCTTGCCCCGCAAGTTTTTCAGTGGCTTTCTCTCTGTGTCTATTCTAGAGGCCCCTAAACACCCTCTTATCCTGCTACCCATTTCAATAGGTAATATGCTAAACCTAATCTTACTGTGTTGGATTTGGGAAGTCCCAAGAAACCTTTGGAGATCCCCTGTTTCTTGGCTCTGTCCCTGATAGCTCCACAATGATGTAGTCTCCTTTCCCCCTGCTTCTGCAGCTCCCTGTAGATGCTCAGTGCACACAGCAGTGATGGACATGGGACAGATGGCCTGAGGGACAGGGCCAGTCCAGTGCATGTCACCCAGGGGTCTGTGCCCAGCCTTCCTGCCCCTTGTGCCTCTTGGATGGTGCTTCTAGCAAAGAGCTTTTGGAGCTGCAGCATTCATGGGTCAGCTCACCTTCCTGTCCAATGAGACTGGAGGCTTGGAAAGCCCTTACCGAGAGTGATAATGCATTCTGGAAGATGGATGGAGAAATTCTTGCTATGCATAATGCATGTTTCCCCCCAAGGACAAAGCTTAAAGTAATTCTAGTAGGATTCCAGTGATGGAGATGAGATGGAAATTCCCACCTTGAATTCAGATCCACAGTGCTATTTAGCAGCTGGAGACTCCTGGAAGAGGGAAGGCTGGAGTTTCCTGGTGGATGTTAAGCTGAGTGCTGCCAGGATGGGATTTTGGGGCAGGGTGGCTACAGTGCAGTGCCTCAGCTGGCTGTGTGACTGGATTCAACCCTCTTGGGAGCTGTAACCTTCTGTGGTGCTGTTCAGTGGCTGTATCCAAGCTCTTCTCTGATTTACCAAAACCTACCTGCCTCTTATAGGCTGAATTCCTAAAAGGGTCCCTCCAAGCAAAGACTGTCAGTATAGGTGTTTCTGTGTACAAATACATTCAGGACTACTTCCAACCATAGAGAACAGCTTTTAGTTTGTCCCCAGTGTGTGATCCGTGGCACTTAGAGGCATGGTAAAGGAATTTGGCAGTGTTATGTTCTTGGTTGGATTTGATAATCTTAAAAGTCTTTTCCAATCTAAATGATTGGATGTTTCTATATAGAATATAAAGGACTCCAAGTGCCTCCTGGTCAGGGCCCTTGTCACCCACAGCCCCACCAAAATGGAGAGTCCCTCCAAGCTCTGCCCTTGTTGCCTGCCATGTAGAGTTAGAAATTCCCCTTGCATCACCCCAGGTTAGAAAGCCTTTCTGCTTGTCCTCATAACTTCTATTGCAATAGAAATGCACATGTTCACTGTCCTCAGCACAGCTGAAAGAGAAATTGTGTTGGGTGGTTGGGAAATGCTGCACACATGGTTGGGTTGTAATGAAAGGAAACTGCTCTTTCCAGGCTGCTTGGATTCCAGACTTTGATTCATCATTGCTGTGCTGGACTAAAGGCTTGTGTGCAGTCTGACATCTGGCTGCAGGTGGTTTCCAAACAGATTTGTGGCTTGGGTCAGGAAAGCTCTTTGGTTCTTTGCTCTTTTTCTGGTGTCTATTTTTATGGACTTTAGGGTGCAGATGTGATTTTTTTTTTCCCCTTGGTCATCAGCATTCCCAGAAGTAAAATAGTTTTTGATGAAAACACTGATTTAAGGCAGGCATGCTAAGACCAATGTCAGGCTGTTGCTGGCACCTAGATTCAATTTTACCTTCTATGAAACACAGATTTAATAAAATGCTCCATGACTTCTCTGAGCTGTTTCGATCATCTTAAATCAGTTTTGAAAAAATATTTCATCATCTTCAGCCAGTCAATTTTCTTGATTCTTTGACCCTTAAATCCAATCTGTTGTATCCAAATTAGTTGGCACGGAACAAAAATACAATACTGGCAAATTAGCTGCCTTATAGAAGCAGTGGGCAAAATTCCTGCTTGCAGTACAAATCTGGAGCAAATTTAGTGGCTTTATGCCAGATCTGAACTGAAAGAAAAAGGGAGCTGTTTATTTTGATGCCAAATTATATATAAATGTACAAATTGTGACCTTGCAAGAACATCACTCTTTTTACAGACGCAAATATTTATATGATGACTATGTACAGAGAAACTGTGACACTAAAGTTTCAGGCATTTGTACTGGAACAGCCACAGGACATGCTTTGATTCTAAGTGATGCTGCCCTTGTAAGTCTTTGCACCTCATTGTTTTTATGGCAAACTTGTCATTTTTGTAGATAGTTATAAATATGACAATCATATATCTACAAGGACACAGTAATTAAATATATAATTAATTTTAACACTGTGCAGTTTAAAGTTCTGTTCTAACTGTAGGTGATGTGACACTACATTTTAATGCTGCTTTCATTAAAGACATTACAAGGAAAAAATCACTGAAAAGCCTGTGGCTACCTATTGGGAGAGGGGGTGTGAATTTTATTGTCCATCTAATTACTTGGCTGAAGACTCTGAGATTTAAAATCCCATTTCTCACCCCAGTAGGGATGTTAGATATCGTTTTCTGGCCCAAATCCAAGCCAAAGAGTGAGTTTCTGCATACCAACATGCCCCTGCTGCTACAGCTGAATGTACTTCTTGCTGGTTTGTCCTGAAAATGTGGTGATGTGTTGCTTTTGCTGTCTGCTCCAAAGGCAGGTGATGTGACAGAGTACCTGAGCAATATAATGAGTGATGTTCCTCAGAGCCTCTGCCAGGGAACCCTGGTAGGTGCAGATTGGTAGCCTGGGGGTCTGTAACTCCACCAGACCATTACTGAACTTCTGTGGTCACTGGGAGCCAAAGTGACCCTGGTGTGCAAGGGTGGGATGCAGCTCAGAGCTGGCTGTGAGCTTCTGTTTTGTCCAGCAAACACCAAAATCCTCTGGAATTTCCATCATCTGTATGATGGAAAATACACATTGCAGGGAAAACCCGCCAAGTATTACTGAGAGAAAAAATTGTCATATTTTAAATTAAACTTCTTAATTGTCTGTGCAATTTTGAGCTCGAAGAAAAAATGGTAATGTGGGAAATGACAGTGTCATCTGTGTGTTATATGGGCAGCTCTGAACTTCTCCAGCTCCAACCCTGGACCAGGTGTTGCACCCACATGCAGAAACCTGCTGGGAACAGTGCTGCACCTCCCTTGGAGATCCTTGAGCTCAGGGCAAGGCTTACATCTCATCTCTCACTGTCCAGACAAATCTGGGGATTTGCTGTGGAGAGCAGCACAAAATTCCCAGAAATACAAAACTTACTTTGCTTTTTTTCCTGCATGTGCTGCAGGCATTACGGTGGAGATGTGTTCAGGTGAATTGTTGGGACCTGGAAGTCCCACCACGAGGGCTGCAGCCACCCTGCTGATTCATAAAGAAGCAAAAAAAAATATAGTGAACTAGACAACAAGGAATGAGACAAAAAGTATTTCACATTTTCCCTCCAAAGAATAGCAATTTATTGAACATTCAAAGCTCTTAATTACCTATATGAAACAAGCACTCCTTCTAGCCCCCTCTCTCTTTCAATAAGGTTTCTAGAGCAAAGCAAAGGTGTGAAGTTGGTCTGCTTCTCCTCAGAGGATTAAGGCAAATCGTGTAAGATATATTTAAATCAATTAATCTTTTCAGGTAGGTCCTAAATCATGTCATCAATCTATTTGATTCTACAGGCATCATCCTTAACATGCAGCTGTCTCATGCAATAAGCCAGGGAGATGCTCAGTTGCATTCAAGGGAAATAAATTTAATTATAAACACATCATAGAGTCAAACATTTCCTGAATTCGGAATTCGATGTCTTGTCAGCCTTCCAGCAGAGAACACCATCAAACTTTTATAGGGAAGTAGACTCTGTCCTGAATTTATATGTATTGGCAAGCACCTTAACCAGAAAACTATTTCCTCTTTTTTTAAAATGTCTTTTAATTTACGGTTATTTTTATCTTCAGTGGAATTACCCACAGTGTTAGATAAAGCCAAGAGTGTAGTTATTATGATGTGCCAGAAAAGAAAGAAATACCAAAACCTACCTGGTCCACATGGCCACAGGATCACACTCAAAATATTGAGGGGAGCAGAGGGACTGGAGGTGTGCAGAGGTGCAGCACAGTGTTCACAGCCCATGTGTGTGGCCAGAAATTCAATATCTTGCTGCATTTAAAACCTGGTGGCTCCTTTTGGTACTGATTGTTACTCAGCAGTTGTACCAAAGGCCTCAGATAAGGGGCTGTGGTTATACTACATATTCCATGATTTATAATGGAACATTGTATAACAGATGCTTTAAAGGAATTTTATGCTTGAAAAATTCTGTGAAAAAGGGCAGAAAGAAAATATCTTGCAATCAGTGATGATCCCTTCCAACACTTTATCACAATGTTTCAGTTAGGGAAATGTGAGCTTTTCATTCTTTAAAGAATTGAAGAAATGTTTTAATTGTTCCTCCAGTGTTAAAAGGAGAGTGCCTCAGTGAGCAGCAAAGGTGAGAAGCAGCAGAGCTCCAAGGTGCTCATGGAGGCTGATCAATGTGGTTTAGTGCTCTCCAAAGAAGGCAGCTGTATTAGTGTGTTATGTATCATAAATTTGTAATGGCAGAAAACTGTTCTTTTAATAGCTTCATTTAGTTCAGAATAAATTTTTAATCTTCACTTTTTGCAGGCTTATTGTTATTAAAGGGGAGTTCCAGGACAGCTTTGGCCCCACTTTAAGAAATACCATGTATTTATTCACATGGCAGTTTTTCAGTGACCTACCAGGTCTCACCAGATATTTAATTTTCCCCCTTTTTCACGGTTTGCTTTTAGCTTGTTATGTTGTTGCAATGTCCCTGAAGCCCTCATCTCTGTGGCTTTTTGAGCCCTAACCCTAAGCCTAGCCTGAGCAGTAAAAGCAGCCTTCTGCTGAGGCTGAGGTGCCCAGCACAGGAGTGGTCCCAATGACAAAGCTGTGGAGGGAGCAATGTTGAGGCTGTGCTCCCCTTGGCATGCCTGTTGTAGTTCCAATGCTAAATCACTTTCATTTATAACCAAACCAATATTTTCCTGGTGTCAAGGGCTTTTGGTTGCTTCTACACTGCCTCTTTCTGTGTGGGTTGTGTCTGTGTGGGTTTGTATATTGTTTTCCTGAGCTGTTCTGCACCTCTGTCTTATGGTGTGTCATCAGCCACTGAGACAGAGAAATTCTCAGCTGAGGAACAAGAGATCTGACATTTTCCTCCTGCCAGGGAGATGCTCTGGAGTGGGTGCTGGGGGCAGGCAAAGTTGGGGAGCTGGGGAGCTCAGTCCTGAATCCCAGGGCAGGGAGAGACCCCGGGGTCACTGCTGCTGAGCTGCCTTGTCCTGCACACAGCTGGGAGGGCAGCAGCTCCCCTGCAACAACCCCACTGTGCCTGCAGCACCCCTTCTGCCACAGCAGCTGGGAAAAGCTGATAAAAACAAGCAAGCCCAGAAGCCCAGGGGCAAAGCTCAGGGGGAGAAAAGGCCACATTTTGTCCAGTGTGTAATACCTGCTGCAGCACTTCCCCAGACAGCCTACCTACATTATCTTTTCACATTACATTTTAATTTAGGTTGTGGCTGCTTTTTCTAAATGCCCTTTAAATATGCTTATAATGCAGAGGAAGAGCAGGAAATAGAGAGAGGTAATTACCTGTTCAACCCTCCACTGCAATCCCATGCATCATCTGGAAAAATCTGAGTTTAAGTCAGAGGAAAGGAGAGCCAAAGCACTGCTTATTGGCTTTCCTGAATATGTAGCATCTGTCAGGTATAGTTATTTCACCTGATATCTTGTAAATTGTTTCCCCACGCTTGCCAGGGGTGGTGGCAGAGCAGGTGAAGGAGACCAGAATTCCACCTGTGTGTGCTGCCCATGCCATGGAAGAGAGAGAGCCCTGCTCCCTGAGCAGCACCAGGAGCCATTGGTTTTAGTTGGCATCTTTATCTGTATGGGATTTGCCTCTGTCTCTGGTAATCTGGGACTCTTTGCCAGCAAATTCAACTATTTCCAATTTCTACCTTTTTTTTTTACACACTTGATAGCTTCCCAAGAAGACCTAAGCTTTCACTGATGAAGGACTCAGCAATATTAATGGTATTTTTTACTTTGGAAAAATTGTTGTTACTCAAATTGGAGTTTTCAATTTATAAGAAACTAGGTATTTTTAATAAAAAATAGGTGCTAAACTAGATACTATTTGTGCAAAATAGTTGCTAAGTGTTTCAGTGATGTTTAGAAGTGTTTTCAAGAGCGTCTCAATACAACAGTCATTAAATACATCGAAATATTATGTACAAATAATTTTTCCATCTGCAATTAATACAGAGTATTTTTCCAAACTCCAGGTGATGCCCTCGTTGTTCTAAGTGCATTAAACTAAAGACAGCATATATCAAGGTAAAGATGACAGTGTTGCCTGTGGTTAAACTCTTTGACTATAATCTGTTTATCTTGAAAAGAGCAAGGATGAGCTGGTCCTGCCAGGGATGGCAAGATGATGTCTGACACTGTAGAAGCAAATGACCATGACTGCTTGGGGACACACATGCTTGAAGATGGCCCAGAAACTGGACACTGACCACTGCTGCAGGCCCACAGAAATCCAGGTGATGGTATCCTCATGCACCATCTGGTAATCTCTGGGGAGGAAAACTGAGTTATCACCAGCGATTTCAGCCTGACTGACACACAGAGGTCTCAGCCTGTCAGTGCTAAAATGTCTTCAAAATATTTTATAATTATAGATGACAATCTCCTAACTCAAAAAGCATTGCATTTGGCACTGGAGGAATCTGTATTTGACCTTCTCCTGATAGGGACAGACAGGCTTCTAAGAACTGAAAATGAGTTATTTTCCTGGGTATGATTAATTCTGGCTGGACTGCAAGACCATCTACACTTGTCTTTGTAAGGGAGGGCAGCTTGGTAACAGCAGGAGCTGCAGGGTAGAAGATGAAATATAATTAAATTTGGGGGAAACTGAAGATACTTCACACTTAAAAAGAAAAAGTAGATCTTTTTCTAGGGGAAGGGAAACTAACACTGGGACCAATTTGCAGAGGAGTTGTGGTCAAGTCATAATAACGGGAGATTTTCCCAAACGCAGCCAGATTTATCTCTGAAATCTCTGCTCTGGATCCCACAGTTACAGGACTTGTGGCAGAACCTTCTTCAGACAAAAATTACATGAAAGGAGAAGCAAGAGCTTTAACAAAGAGGAGAGTGTTTTTCTGATGCTCTTCTGCACCAGTGCAGTCCCTGAGAGGAGATCCTCTCTTGGTCCTGGGCTAATTTGGAGTGACAGGTTTTCATTACAGCTTTGTCTTTATGGATGTTGGGTGTCTCAGAACCCTGTCTTGTGATGGTTGGGTGTAATTTGGCAGTGCCCAGAGGTCAAAATGGCATCTGCCCCCTCTTTTTGGGCCCCTCAGAGCCAAGGGAAATCCCTTCATTCCCCAGGTTTGGCAGCTGGGTCTGCAGTGTGTTCCTGGAGCAGTACCTGGGATAGACAAGTCTGGCTTCAGGGCTTCATTTTCAAAGTAACTTCTCAGAATTACTTTACAGAGCTCAGGGGGAGCGTGCAGCTTTCCAGAACCCAGCACTTTGCTTAGGGACAATCTTTGGAGTGAGAGTCCAGCTTTATGTGTTTGAGGACACTGGGGGTCAGAGCAGCTAATCAATGTTTAATTAGATCCAAGTGACAAATGTTCCAGTTTCAGTGGCACTGCATTTAGTTGCAGAAGCAGAATTTTGACCCCTGATTTGGAGGAAAATGGGAGAGTTTTTGCCTTCAAGATCACTTGGCTAATACACCAGAGTCAGACTGGGAGGTATATTGTTGTGCATTTGCTTGTGCTTTAATTATTGCTAATTATTACCCTGCACACCATGTAACAGTACCACTCTCCAGTTTATCCCTGCTCCTGGAGAAGCAGCACCAGTTAGTGCCTTTATTGGTAACTGTTGCCTCAAAAAGGAAGTCTTTGGGGTACACAGACAGACTGATATTTTCAGTATGTTTAGCAGGAACAGTGCCACAGAGAAAATGCAAGGAGAGAAAGCCATGAAGGCAGGGATTGGGCTCTGGTGGAGGTGGAAATGGAAAAATGGATTTTCAAATGGTTATCAGGCTGCTCCATGCCCTTAGAGGAATTAGCAGGGGGTGATGGCACTCACATTGTGCTACTTCTAGTAGGGAGGTATGAGGAGAACATTGTTTTACTCTGCAGTTTATGGTTAGGTTAATCAGTGTGGTGATGCTCCCAGTACGGCAGGATGGGGAGAGAGCTCCTCCTCCAAGGAGAAACAGCAGGACCCTGACTTGTTCCAGTTGAGTTGTATAAGTCACCCTGTGAAAGGAGTCAGGCTGTGCCTTACACAGGTCCAAGAAAAGCACCAATAGCTCTTCTGAAGCCAGAGGCAGCAAAACCCACGGGATCATCACATACTTGGTTACAGCCACGTGGCTGCACACTGAGCCATCTGCAAGAAAACTGCCTGGCCAGTCTGGATGGAGACAAGGAGGGGTATAAATGTGCCTAAAAGACTTCCCTCCATGCAGATAGTCACCAGCAAGCACTTAGTTTTTAGCAAGAATGGATTACAATCTATTCACATTTTGCTGCATTAAATTAACATGACAGATTAGCTCACAGCAATGGCTCATTGTGGGGGAAGATGTCTGGGGCAGCTCACTGGGAGCAAAGTTCTCTGAAAGTCCTGCAAAAGGCTGTCCTTTGACTGACAAAAGGTCATCTTTTGACTGGTTTTTAATGGGGTCGTCTTTGTCCGTGACATTTTAGCCTAAAGGCATCGTGCACAGCTAAATCCTCCCCCTCATGCTCCATCCTGGAAGTCTCATGGCAAGAGAAGAGATGTAAATCAACTCCTACCCTCCCTGCAATGCATCATGTGCTTATCCCTCTTCTTGCTAAACCCCGAGTAGTCTGGAAATTGCTGTGTGTGAAGGAAATGACACTTCTGAGATGTAATAAACCTGTGCTGGTTCCAGGGCAGGGCTTTGCACAGAGGTGATTCCCAGTGGTGCAGCAGCAATGGAGAATTATCTGCAAGGCAGTGCATTTGCCACCTGATGGAGGCTGTAATTAAGCACAGCACTTGCATGTAGAGGCTGCTGGGAGAGACTTCTGAAAATACCTTCCAGCAAAGGTTTTCCCACCCATGAGGTAGGAACTCTTTCCTGTGCTTCCCTTCAGATTGAGCCTGCCTCTGAGCAGATTGGTGGGCACAGAGGGACTGGGGGAGCAGAGACCCCATCCCTGGTGACTTGGCACCTTCCTTACATGGGCAGGGTTGGGATTCATCCTCCTGGTGTCTTTTTCTGCTCTGTCTCAGCAGTTGCAGCAAGTGAGGAGCTCTGCTTTCATCCCATAGGAAAAGAGGAGGGTGGAGAGTGCTGCTGTGATTATGGCCCTTTCCACTTCTCCAGACCTCTGGAAATGGATCTTTATTAACGCTATTGTCAGTTATAATGGATTCCTTTTCATTTCCATCACTAAAACAATTCTGGTGCCCGATCACTCACGTTATTGCCTCTTATATTTAGAGCTAATCTATTCCCTGTGTTTATTTTCTCAGGCACAGAAAAAGCATCACTCATTGCCAAGCAGAAGCTTCCTCCACCCCCAGCCCTGCTCTTCCTCCACCAGGATGTGGTCTCTCCTCTCTTTTCCTGATCACTTAGGGGCAGATGAAGACATCCATCTCAAGAGTGATGAAACACCATGCTCTGCAGATCCCTGAGGGGCTGGTAAGAAGAGACATGGGGAGGTGACACTTTTTCTGTACTGACAGCAGGGTCCTCCAAGGGCTGTCAGTACCAGCTCAAAGAACACAGGAGGAGCAGAAATCCACCCTGGTTCGTGGGCAAGCATTAATTAGCCCATAGCAGATGCACTGACACTGTCTATTCTTTGCTTCAAAAGTCATCATTTCCAAAGGCAGAAGGAAACTGAAGACAGGTCACAGAGGTTGCCTCCAGGCAGCCAACCTTGCAAATAATGATTTATTTTGGCAGGGAAAAGGAGGAAGAATGGATTTTATTCTTGAATGTCTGTGTTTAAAAGAGGATTTGATTTCCTAATAGCTCTCCCTTATGTTTCTGGATTTTTAAAACGGTTATAAAAGAATAGATATATAGAACAACAACCAAAAAAGTGCCTTTTAACTTGTTTCCTGTAGAAACAGGAATGGGATTCAGTGTTCTCTTTCAGTTGAAAGAGCCAAAAAGCCAGTGCCATGCTACAGCCTCAGAGGGGAAAATGCTGAAATCATATCCAAGTGTTTAATATTTATCAGATGATGGTTTCTTCTCTTGTTTGTTTCGAACAATAGGACATCAGTAAAAGGAAGGTTACATTTCTTTCAAAATTTAAGGGACAAGGTGTTGAATTTTACATTTCTGTAGTAACATACGCATGGGTAACGTTCACACAAGGAGCTTCAAAACAATTGTAGCAATAATCCAATATTAGAGATCAAAAATAAAACAAAGGAGGGGATTCAAGCATGTAATTTGTTCATTGTTCATTTATCAGCCTCAGCATGAATATTTTTGTATCTGAGACCTAGACTCAGGGCTGAGTTACACCATGCAGTCATGGAGCCTCCCTTTGAAAAGGGCTGTTTACATTAAAAAACAAACAATAACAACAGCAGCATTCTTCTAACTGATCACAGCTGAGGCAAAGCAGTTTTATTTCCAGCAAAAGAAATTTGTTAAGAGAATTAGTGGCTGTCTGAGGCACCAAGCTGTGTGTGATAATGAGATGGGTTATAAATAGTGCCATTAATTCACATGTCCTTCTAACACATGCCACTCCAGTTAACATACAAATCCCAAATCCCTCAATGCAAAATGCACTGACCTCCTCATTAAAGTATCTGATGGGGAAGCCTGGTTTGCACGGATCTGCTGTCTGGTGCTCCAGATCAGGAATAATTACAGGGCAGTGTTTTTCTTCTCAGCTAAGAGGCAGAAGCGTTTTTGTCACCAGAAAAGAAGGCTTTCCTCATATCTCATGCTGCCTTTTCCAGGTGTTGGGGTGTGTTCCGGGGCAGCACATCCCCCTGGGCCCTGCAAGAAGAGTAACTGCTTACACCAGTGCTGGGATGCTCCTGCATCCTCTGAAACCTCTACTTGTCTTGTAGCACCCCTTGAAATCTTGCTGCCAAAGCCCTAAAGTTAAATACACCTTCTTCAACCTTCTGTAACCCAATAGCAGCACCAAGTTGTTTTTTCCTTTTCCACCATTTTTCTAATAGGCCTCTGAAGAATGAACATACTTTTGGAAAGTGCCAGGAAAGAGCAGTTATCTTCAACATGTGTGGAGTTTCCAGTGAATCCATTCTGCTTCACCTCTGGGGCACTCTGGGATGTCAATGCCACAGCCATGTACAGCTGGGGCAGCAGCCAAAGGAAAAAGTGCTGTGACAACCCACAAACTGCACTTTTGTTCTCTGTCAGCATCACATGCAGCCTGAGTAATATTTGTCCTGTTTCCATTTTAAGAGATTGAATGCACTGGGTGTTTCAGCAGGCGGGCAAACCACATCTCTGCAGTTTCATGGCTTTTGTTGGTGACAGTTTCCATGGTGTTGGTGTTCCCTCAGTGTCAGAGTTAGCACAATGTCATTATCTCCAAAGATCGTGTTTAAATTGCCCATCTCATTAATAAATTAGACACTGGTAATAATGGGCTTTTCTAAATAATCTAATAAGGACACTTCTGCTTTGGTGAGGGGAGTTCAACAGTAAAAGCAAGATTTATAATATGCTTACAGGAGCTGGGATCAACAGGAATGCCTTGCCTGGAGAGTGAAAATTCTCTCTTCTCTGTACAGACAAAGCCCAACTTCTAGATGAGCAAAGGAGCTACTGGTTTTAATGTATTTAAATCACCAGGGCTCTGAAACATATCAGCATTGCTTGTGCAGAGAGAGAAAGATCAAGCCTGTGTTGGAAGAGCTCCCTGCCCAGGGTTTGTATTTTGTTTGTAATTCTGCTCTGAGTCTGCTTGCCAAGCCAAAATGCAATAATGGTGTCATGATGGCTTACAAATCATGAGATATTTAGAAAGTAATATAAATAGTAGTTTGTTTGGGGTTTTTTTTTGCCTTTTAGGATTTAAGTCTTCGAAATGCACACACTTAAGCTTTATTCTGAGCCTTTTGGAGATGCAAAGGAGATGCTGAGATTCTCCCTGTAATCACCTGCCTCTGGGATCTGCAGGTCCTTAGATGGTACCAGGTATCAGCAGAGCTTTTGAAATCAAAGGGGTTCAGAGCTGGCTTATCCATCTGCAGCAGGCAGTGCATTCCCTGTGGTGACAGGGAAATGCTACTGGTGGTGTGCAGGAATATTCTGTGTCTTTCCCAGTGCCTGTATTCAAAAAATGGAGCCATAAATCCGTGGCAGAAATGTGGAGAACAGGGACCCAAGTGATCTCCAGGATTAGGAAGGACTCAGGGCAAATGGAGTTAAAGAGGAACTGGGCTGTGATTTTTTTGGGTAGAGGAGCCAAAAGTCAACCCAAGGCTCCAAAACCAGCTTTAAATTGCAAATAACCAATGTGTGTGAAACATCTACAGATGCCTCGTTGTGTGAAATTATTCCCTTCTTAATCTGTGCAAAACCAGTCTGGTTCTGCAATAAGATTCTGCTGGCTGGCCAGGGCTGGCTTCAGCCTCTGTGACAGAGTTCTTGTTGGGTTTCTGCAGTGCTGGGATGAAGATGAGCCTATGTGTTGACTGATTTTATTCCTGGTCTGAACTCAGCAATTCCTCCATGGATTAGGTCAGGCATTTATCTTTTTAGTGTTTATATCTTGGTCCTCAGGTCAGTGCACTTTGCCTTGATGAGAGCTGCAGACCACCCTTCACCCTTCACATTGTTGTGAGAGCTGCCAGTCCTGGAAGTGGCATAAAACATACATAGCTTTTTCTGGAAGAAATTAAAAGTGGCTGTTTTATATTGGTAGATGTCGCACACCAACTGGCTTACAAATGTAACATTAATGCCTAAAAAAGGTGATTATCACCTTCATACATGCTTAATAGCATCATTTTAAAGGGAATTATCAAAATCATATTTTACATTCTTCCCCTACAGTAAATGATTTCTCCCTGCTGTATTTTATTACTTACTGTAAATTCATTCAAGCAGTATATTTTGCTTTCAGTAAGGTACCCTCAGTTAGTTTTTCTGTCTGGGATAAATTGAGATAAATTTTGCCTGAGCCTGGATTTTGCTCATGGCATCCATCTTTGCCCAGGAAAAGTTACAGTTGGAGTTGAACAGGAGTTGAGAAATGATAATATTGTACTGCAGAAAGTCACAGCTCACCAGTCTGCAGCCAAGCTGTGTACAGAGACCACATTGAGGCAGCCAGGAGTTTAATAGGAATTGAGAAACACAGAGGAATGTGATGTATTCTCTAATGTTTATTCTGATAAAGCAATAAGAACATTACAAGAAAATGACACTTGTTATTTACCGTGGCATTGCGAGATTATACGGTAGCATATCATCACCCCAGGCACCACAGCTTGTCACTAGTTTCCATTTTTGCCCTTGGAGGGTTAAGAATTTATTGCTAGAGTTATAAAATTGCTGCTAGAGTTGTAGAAAAGTTGCTGGAGCTGTAGAATGCTTTTTGGAGGGGGTGGAAGAGAAGACTTCAAATAAGAGATATCTCCATCCCTTTGTTGACAATTCCATGTTCCCAAGGCTTAGCAAATCTCATAGCAATGACCACTGTGTTGTCAAATTGAATAAAAGCCTTCAGGCTGACACTGACTGCCTTCCTGCAGAAGCTGTGGAGTCCCTGTGAAAACTGCTTGATTGAAGGCTCTGGTTTCACAGCTCTTACAGTGGGAATAAGATCTGATCTTGAGGTCAGTTGAGCTTTTCAGTGGCTCTGGGTAGACCTGCCTGTGGTAATGAGCTCTCCATATTTCTATGCCTTTTAAGAAATCCCACTAGCTGCCCCCAGACGCAACATTTTTATGGGTGCATCAGGACTCTGGTTTGCACTTCCAGCTCTGGAAACCCCAGGATCAGTCCATGGCACAGTGCAGTATCTGTGTTGGGATGGATGTTGGCAGATACCCTATCAGGCAACGTCTTTTGTGGCAAGTCACCAGTAGCTCAAACATAGAATACACATAGGTGGAAAAATAATAATTATTTGGGTCCCCCAGGTTGTGGGGCTGCCTGTGGCCCTGGGGTGGGACATCAGCACTCAATATCCCAAACACTTTTCCTGCAGCAGTGGAAGTGTGAGCAGCAGAACTGTTCTCTTCTGCTCCCCTCTGAAGAGTCATCGTTTGCTCCTCACTAACATCAAGTGTTTTATTTAAAAGTGTTTAAATATGCAAAACTCATTTTGGATTTGTATTATTAGAATTTTTAAGTGGACAAGGGTGCAGTTTTCTCATTACAAGGGAGAAATGTCACATTTTTGCTCAAAGAGTGTTGTCAGTGCCAGGTTACAAAACATAGGTAATGAAATATGTAGACTTTTAAAAATGGCAATGAAAGAAAGCCTGGCAGTGCTGCGTGTTCTCAGAGAAGCAAACCTCTCCTGTCAGCTCAAATGCACGTGGCAAGGGAAAGGAAACCTTCTGGGAGCTTTGGCTCATCCTGTGGCAGAGAGGTTCAAAATACACCTTTGAGGATACTTCTGGGCATTGCTGGAAATCCCACTCAAACCTGTCTCTTTGAAACCAAGCAACGTGTTAAAACCTACTGAATTTCCAATTCCCTCTGTGAGGGCTCACAATATGTTTTGCTCTGCAGATTTCCCTGATTTTCTTATGATGGTGATGAAAGGGCAGGTGTGTATGCTGGAGGGGACTGGAGCACTTGTGGAAGATGCCTGGGCTCTGCTGGGCTGTCCCTGTTGACTCACCCTTGGAAAACCTCTGAAGTTTGTTCTGCCTGCATATGTTGCTGAGAAGAGAGGAGCAATTCCTCTGGAGATTTTAGCATTCTGCAAGTAAAATAGAATGGTTTTTACATCATGGGACTGAGACTTGAAAGCCAGTAGGGATGGATTTTGTTTAACTTCCCTATTTAAATAACTCATGCTGTTTGAATACTTATACTTATCTTTTTATTATCGCACCCATGTTAGTGGTAAGTGTGTCTATATTTCGTACCTTTGATAAAAAATAAGAATGTGGCATGAAGGGATGCAAACAGGTATTAGATGTAGAGAGAGTTGATGTTACAGCCCGCTAGCCCAAGCAGGGTATGAAAATCTCAGGTGCCACTGGGGCACTTTTCCATTCTTGACACCCTTCCCACTGCTGATTTTTCCTGTGGTTGGTGTCTTTTGGGCTCTCAGGAGCACTGAGATCATCACTGCACTGTTGTTACCTTGCAATAACCCTGCACACACTGTAAGAGCTGTGAAGGACAAGGTCACCTCTAACACACACAAAGCCAATTAGGACTTATAGAGCACTAAACTCAAATTTCTTCAAGCCATTTCATTTTATTGATCAGACATGTTTTTATTTCCAGATTGCTTGCTCTTGGGAACCATCCAGGTTTCCTAGTGTGAAGGACTGTGTAAATTGTAACGATTCAGCACTCCCCGTGTGGCTGTCTGTGGATTTTGTTAACCTTTAAGCTACATTTAGGATGCAAGACAGGACTTGAACAGCACCATCATATATCTGATGCTCTTCTGAAAGAGTTCTCCAATTTGCATTTCCCTCATATCCTCCTTAAAATCAAAAGACGTCTGTCACGTCTCTTGGTTAAATCCTGGGATTTTCCTGGGAGGGAGATTCCCAGCATGTAAGAGAGTCCAGCAATTCAGCCTGTGCATGGAATGATACTTAACTAACTCTTCTTCCAAAAATGTTTGTCCAGGATGGTTAGTTTGTCCCTGTGGCTAATGAGTCTCAGAACTGACAGGTGGCACTTCAGGTGAGAAGCTGGAGCTCACCTTCACCTCAGAAAATGCTAAATACTGTCACTGCTTCTTTACCAGGCTTGTGACTGCTGGCTCCAGGCACATACAGACAATTCTTGGGGTCTCTAGCATCAGCAACACAACTTGACTCGCAATTTAATGCCTTTTTGCACAGGAAAAAAAATTCTTTTTGCCTCAGCTGAAGGAGAGATTTGAAATCCCAAGAAAGGAAATACAGTGATCCTAGATCAATAGAGAGACATATATAGTAAACATTTTAGTATCCTGTGCACTAAAAAGAGCCCTTATGTCTTATAAATACAGACACTTAACTTATCACATTCATGAATTATAAGTACATGCACACACTTCTCCAGTATTCACAAACTGCTTGAAGGGCACAGAGCTGAGCAGGTCTGTAGCCACTGAAATTGTCTTTTTATGTGTTTCACCTTTTTGATGATATAAATTGGACTGAGAAAGACTCTGGGAAGAGCCATGGCCGTTGTCCTGGACCAGGGCATACTGGGGGATGCAAGGCAGAGAAACCCATGCTGGTTCTGTGCAGGTCTGGCTTATGTTTAAAACCAGTAGCAGCCATTCTCATTACCTTAAGTAACTCAGAAATCCCTCCTACTCAGCTGATGACACACAGGTTGCCAGGATATAGGGAATAGCAACAGAGATCCGTGACTGTAGAGTGACAATTGGAGTCTCTTCATGTGAGGAATCTCCAGAAATATCTGCAGAGCTGAGGCTGTTGAGCTCTCTGCAGTTTTTATCCCAACCAAGCCAGCTGTGCCTTCGGGGCCAAGTAGTCCCATAGTTCCACGAAATTCAGCTGATGGAAATCCATGCTGTCACACTTCATTAGAGGATGGCCATGGACAGGCATGGGGAGAAGAAGTTAGGCTGCTTGTGAATGCCTCATTTCCTTGAGAAATCAGACAACAAATCTCCCCAGCATGCACAGACTGGGTGCGAGCAGCTCTGAGTGTGTGGGAAGGGAACGACAGCGAGTCCAACCAGAGAGGAACGCTGAGAGCTGCTGAGATTCAGAGCCTTTCCTCAGCAGCAGCCCAGCCTCAATCTGGTGGCTTTCCATGGTTTTTGATTCTTCAGTCATCATTTTCTCCTCTGAGGTAGTTATGGCTGCTCAGCTCCCTTTTCCCAGCCCAAGTGAGCTCATCCCAGGGAAGCACCAAGCCAGGAGGTTGCAAAAAGCCACCCCGGCGCTCAAGGGCTGCTGGCACTGGGCCACCTCTCCTCTGGAAAATGTACCACAGGGCCTGGAGTCTGGTGAGAGGTGCTGTGTTTCTGTATATCACAGGAACTGGATATTTAATTATGTGGCAAGTTTCAAGTGGCCACACTTGCCAGGTATTATTCTCTTGGTCTGCAAGCCAAGGAGGAGCTGATCCGAACAGATTTCTCCCTTCACTCACCCAAGGCTCTCATTCCTCTTTAAAAACACTTTTTCAAATTTCTTTCAAGAAACAATACCTCTAAATAAGGTAGTAGAGAATATATAATGACATATGAGAATATTTCTGTGGAATCCATCATAATCTCATGTTCCCAATTCACTTCTTTGCCTCAGATTCCCTTTGTTCCCCCTCCATCCTCCCACCAACCTCCCTGTTTGTTCTTTTTCCTTTTGACTGCCCACTTTCACATTAATTTTGGCTTTCCTTCAGTCTTTTAATGCAGTATCTATTCCTTGAATTTACTATAGTTTGACATGCTGTTTCATGAGTCACTGCTGCAGATAAAGTTTGAAGCAGATTAAATCACACAAACTAGTTCTAACAGCTCCCTAAATCTAATTTGATTTTATGCTCTTTTTTTCCTTTGATAAACCTTTGTGGATTCTTTCATCCACACACTCTCCCCAAGCAAGGATGAAGTAAATACATGTATTTTTTGCACATGGTGATGACTGTATGCTGGGGGTGGAGGGGATCCACAGCTTCCTCCCTTTTCTCTGTGAACAAGTGCTGAGATAACCCACCACAGAAAACCTGATTCATGTCTTCTTCCTCAGAACTCTTCTCTAACCCTTTTCTCCTCCAATTAATTTAATTTTATGACCCAAGGTGAGGAAATTCAGTGGTAGCAAAGTGAGTATGCATCCCCATTTGCATCTTCTTACTAGAGAAATGCTGCTTGGTAGCAGCACTGATTTCCCCAGCACTTTTGTGGCCAAAAATTACTTTTCACCAGCTTTTTCCCCATCATGCTTTATTGAATTTGTTTGCTGTAATACAGTGGGAATCATGCTGGTGCTAAGAGGAATCCATGCTCTCCAAGCAAGAGCTAAATTTTCCATACAGCTCCACTTTGCTTTGGTGTTTAATCATCTTCTGAAATCGTTCCTAAACTTGTATGTGCTACTAAGAGCATTAGTCTTTAAATAAAGTTGTGCTGTGGTGGTGTGAGATGATTAGATTGGCAAGGATTTCTGTTGTGGTGTCATCATAATTTTCATTAGTACAGTGAATTATAACGGCTTGTTCTCTGCTCAAATTGATGTGATTGCTACTCTGAAACTCTGGCACATTTCACTAACACCTGACATCTGGAAGAGAAAGGTGGGAGGCAAAGCAAGCTCTCAAAGTTGCTGTGTGATGCACGCTGATGGTCTCTTCATTTGTTCCAGCAGCTGCTGCAGCCAAGGGTAATGGCCTTTGTTGGTCAGCAGAGTTAATGCAATTCTTGTGATGATAAACCAAATTGCTCTTGTGATTAGTGATGGAAAATACCATCCCACAGTGTGTTGTGCTGAATAGGCAGCAACAGCAAAGAGCAGCACATCCCTGTTTAAACTAAAGTAAGGTGTCAGAAGCAGGGGGATGAGTTGGAGAATTATTTTGAAAAGAAGAGAAAGCATGCATGGTATGTAAAACTGTACATCAAACTGAAGGCCCATATCAGAAGAGAAATTATGGTTATAGCTTGTTAAATAGAAGATTGCTCTACCAGCAAAACTGTAAAAGAATGCATTTCTAGCTCATCTAACAGGGGATGCCCTTGCATGATGGTGATCCCTGGCAGTCTGGTACTGCACAGGTGACATTGCTACTGTGGGAGCTGCACAGATCACACATCTGCCTTGTGCCCAGGTGAAAAGGGGGACACAGGTGTACCTGCTCTTCTCTGGTGGGTACAGCTCAGGTGGGTGTGGTCTGAATGGGAACAGCCTCCACCTCACCCCTGTTCTCCCTTTAGTAGAGGTCAGTGACATTGTCAGATCAGTTTTCTTTGCATCACCCGAGAAATTCCTTTCCTGCAGCATTAGGCCTCTCACCAGCAGCTCAAAATGCAGACCACTGGCAATTAGTTTTGGTGCAGACATATCTATTCTAGCACTCAGGACTGGTGATGATTCCTTGCACAGTGATCTTGTTCCGTGCCAAGTCAGCAAGTCCCACGCGCTGCCAGTTCTGCGAGTGCCCGACAGGAAAATCTGATTTGTACTTCCACCATTAAGATTCTATTTCCAGCCCTGAAAATTATGCTGGGTGACAACAGGCAGCCCAGATCCGTAAAATAGTATAGACAAGACTGTCACATTGCTGCCTTGGCAGAATAATCTGCCGTGACACTGAGGAAACCACTGTGTGAGTACAAGCAAGCCCTGACACAGCCGGGGACACGCACGAGTGTGAAACACCAGCACTGCCACCCCAAGAGCCCTGGGTGGGCCACGGGTGACACCACTGCTGGGGACTTGCCCAGCACCAGGAGTCTCCAGGCAAATCACCAGGAAACACTGACATTTGTGTGTGAGCTACAACTCTCTGAAGCAAAGTCTCAAGATGCCAGAGGTGGGGAGTCCCCGACGGGAGGTGCCTGAGGCTGTCGGGGGCAGCTGTGCCTGTGCCAGGCTCTGGTACAGACACACAGGGCTGCAAAGGGCCCTGGCACTCCTTCTGCTCTTAGCAAAAACCACGTGAACAGCAGCAGCTCTACATTTAACTTTCTTTACAACAGAGTGAGGACATGTGGCTGCCGTTATCACAGATATTTTCTGTACAGCTGCATATTAAACTTTTAAGAAAGTAACCAAAACCCATTAATCACAAGCATATTTCTCACTACTGTGCTGGCCAAGGATTACTTCAATACTTATTTTAATGGATTTCTCGGTTATGAACGATTTTAAGGTTAAAGGTCTTGCAAGACTCTTTTTATAAGCTTTCTTAAATCTAATCCATCACTAATTTCCATATGTCTTGCACAGCACTAGGATAATGTAATGCATCACCACTTAAATCCCTCTCTGATAAAATTATCCCAGGTATTACAAAAATTCAAAGCATTGTTCTTAGCTATGTGAGCCTTTTTCAGATGTCTCACTAGTTAAGACATAAGCTTAATGTGTCCAAAATTTTTTTTCCTTCAGGACAGCTGGAATAGGAGGTTTAAGACGACACCTGGCAGCTTACATTTTCCACATCAGCAAATGTCACTTCCTTTTTTAATGACAGCTCTTAATAGAGAACAGCTAACTTCCTACTCTAATTTTTTGGCCCCGCTTCCAGTGTTTTTAATTCCAGTGCACAAACCAGCGCTTTTCCTCTAATGCTATGTAAAACACTGATGTGACTCTTTTGCTCAAATCATTGATTTCCTCAAATAATTTTGGTATTCTGTTCTACACAAGATGTACAACCAACAGTCTGAGCATCAACAGTACTGTGCTCCCCACAGTTGCCTTGTTGGTTATCCAGCCACAATTTTCACAGGGGAGATGGAGGTGGCATTATCCAACAAATCAACTGCATGCTCAGCTAAAATCAAGCCCTTCTCTATCCTATTAAGAAATTTCCTATAAATGGTGGGAGAAGGTTAACACAAGAAGCTGAGCCAGGTCTACCATAGTATATGTTATGGGGAAAGTTTATGTCCAAGGTCTAGGAGAAGCAGGCAAAAACTTGACTTTTCCAAGAAGTCTAAGAAAAGCTTGAAAATACAAGCCTGTTAGCACATCACAAAGTCAATGTAATATCTGAAAAAACAGAGAACAGGAGATAAACTGGAAAGGAAGTATTGCTAGTACATTGGAAAAAACATGGTAATGGAAGTCTTGTATGTGAAGTCAAATGTAATGGTTGTGGCAAGAGAAACCATTCTATCAAAGGACAAGAAAAAATAGCACATGAAGTGAGCAGTGACAAGGTGACTGAGCAAGTTCTCAACAATATCTCAGCAACAGCAGAAATAAATTGTGTATGTTCAGCCATCCTCTGATGCAAGAAGCTGCCCGTGCAGCCCCTGGGGAGCAGCCCCCCAAGGAGGAGCTGCAGGAGGTCACCTGCAGGGAGGTGAGTGACTGTGGGTGAATTTATTGGATGCTCTGTGATGCAGCTGTGTCACATCTGGGCTGTGCCAAAGCCGATTGTCAGGCCGAGCTGAGCCAGCAGTTCAGAATTAGCCGTGGCTGCTGAAAGCAAAGGCAGACATGAAATTACAGAGAAACCAAAGGTCTCTGGAGCTGTCTCTGAGGAGATTTGTTGTTTTAACCTAATATACATGACACCTTAAAGCCCTTGAATACCATCACCAGTACAGCTGCACTGTACGTGAAAGGAATGAAAACTTCACCCTTGGCTGGGTACGTATCACCTATCCAAGGCTGTTCAGTGCCTCTGGTTGCTAAGGAATTTCACGTATTTCTGAAACTATGAGATGTACAGGTGGTTCACCAGCAGCAGAGCTGGTTACTTTCTGAAAACAAGCTTTGTTGGGGCTTGCAGTGGGGAGGACTCACTCCACTGGGTTATTCAGTGTAAGTCCTGTGACAGCCTTAAAATTGCAAGCTTCCATCCAGGTTTCTGAAACCAATATGTTTCCAATAAGTGCTTGTTTTATTTTCAAGTTGCCATTAAAGTGAAGATTTGTATCACATTATTAAAACAGTGTTGCTGAGAATGATGTGACCTCTATTCATGCCTCATGGCCATAAATGATTTATGCTGAGCCCACCTCCATCCTTCCCCCTGTACTGCCTCATCTATGCTGACATTTCCTTGTGAATATTTAAGGTGATGTCTGCTCTCATCTCTTGTTCAAAATCAAACACAAGCACACTGCAGCACACGAGGGGAAGTGGATCTTGTGCAGCACACAGGTGGTGAAGGGACACAGAATGGGGTAGTCTGTAAAAAGGCAATACTGAAAATGCTGCTTTGGGGTGGGGTTTGTATAACTCTCATCAATAAGCCTTTGAAACTTTGCCTAAAGTGTGATGCAAATATTGTAGTCCTATTACAGCCTCTCCTTATTCAGTGCAAGAAGATTGGATGGGGCAGGAGTTAAGTGTGGGTGATGGCACCAAACATGAAGGGCACGGGGTTGGCTCAGTCTCTGGTGGAAAATTGACCACCCCAGAGCAACAGCTGAACCTTGCAGAGATCTTCCCTCAGTCCCAGGGTCTGCTTGGGAGTTTGCTGTTCCCAGGAGGGCAGCTCTGCTGCTGGTGCAATGGCACAGCTGTGTCTGGCTGCATGTTGGCCAAGTCAGTGACAGCAGAGCTCATCCCTCCACCAATGCCCTCACCTTGTGTGACAGCACTGGCAGCAAAAGGCATTTCATGACACTTCTGAATGGGGACACCAGGTAATTTGTTTGCTTATTGAAATGACACCACACTGCCCACAGGGCCATGTGTTAAACCTTCTCAAGCAATATATATATGTATAAAGAGAGAGAGAGTTAAATATAAATATATGTACATAAAACAAATTCTATGCTTTATTTATGTATTCTTCTCATTACAACCTCTTGGACATACTCCTGGCCTCTGATCCCTCTGTCAAAAAAACAAAACACAGTAATCTGTCCCCAGTGCCTGAGGGGTTTGTGCTGCAGAGCTACTGGAAGATGCACACGATGTAGGAAGGACAGGGACACTGGGGTTATTAATAGCACCTGCCTTTGCCACGTGGCTTTGCAGCTGAGCACCACCCATGCAAAGCAATCCCTGTCTAATTCTGCACACCCTGCGTGAGGCACTGGAAATAATTCAGTCTGCAAAGTAAGGACAGGCTGGAGGGAATGGGGCTGTCACACTTACAGGGCACTGTGTCCTGCCACACCCTCCCTTCCTCCCTCCACCCACTCCACCTGTGGGACTGCCATGGGCTGAGCCATGGCTCTGCTCCCTCCTTGGTCAGGGGGACTCTGCCATGAAAATGTGATTGCCCCAGGGTGCTGCTAAGAGCAGCAAGAAGGATGCTGAACACACTCCAGCTCCCCTCTGCAGGTCACATCAGCTTTGTCCCCATTCTCCATCCTCCAGAATCACCCTGGCCCTGGGCTGAGTTTACAGCTCACCTTCCCTATGATGCATGTGAAAGCAAAAGGCTTCTGCCAGCTTTCCAAAACCCTTGCACCATTTAGTTATTACAGGGAAATACCAAGACTTGGGCAAAACACTTAGCATGTGCATGGTCCCATCTACACTTTCTTACAGTGCTCTCAAAGGCAGGTGGGAGTTCCTCTCCTTTCTCCTGCCTTGCTTTTTACTCCCTGTGAGTGGAAGCTGAAGTGTCACAGGGCCATTTGTGACACAGGGAACTGCTCCTCTTCATCTCCCTGTGCTTCCTTGGTTCTTTTGGTGCAGTGGCTCTTGCTTGGAGAGTGTTCTCTGTGTTTGAAAAGCTCTCCATGCTCACAACCCCTGGAAACTGCACTGTGAGTAGCTTTGCCTGTTACACAAATTTTACCAGTACATGGCAATATTTGGAGATTTCTGTCAGCTCTGGAAACATCATGACAGCCTCATATGTGGTAAAAGTAACCCAGTACCACCTTTGGCCATGTTGGGATGGATTTGAGCCATGCAGATGACAACCATACAGAGGCTGGGGACATCTTTTTGTTCACTGTTACCACAAGCTTCATTTACAGCATTACTGTCTGTTCAAAACATCCTCTAAACCAAATGCTGTGTATTTTTCATAATTTTTACATCTGGGTACTCTTCTGGGAAACCTCACACTATGCTTTTGGAACTAAAGTATTACTGTAAGTGCTTTTAAGATTATTCATGATGTAAACATTTCAGTCGTGCGAATCCATGAATATTCACTCACATGAAGTTGAACTTTTGTTTGATTCAGCTCCTGATTGAGGTGTTGGGAAAAAGATATTCTTTAGGATTCTTTGCATGTGTACTCAGAGGCTAAATAATTGCTTGCATTGTTGCTATAGTTGCAAATATTAATTTCAGTGCATATGGGAAATTATGTACTTCAAAAAAAAACCCAGAAGTGATTAGGATTTTGTGGTTATCTGTTTGTAATATGCTGGTAGAAAGAGCTGGAAAACGTTTTGGTGGTTGGTCACTGCCTCTTTCCCTTTAAGTGGAAATAGTGAAGGACATGTAGTCCAGTCTGAACCTGCAGAGCATCTAATGAGATTATGGTGCTGTGTAGCAGAGTGTGTTCTGTATAACTTAATAAAAATGCTCATTGCAAGCAGTGATACTGTGAACCCACCAAACAAGGAGGAGACTGCTTTACCCAAGGGGTGATCAGACATTAGAACAGGCAACATCTTTGGCTTCAACACCATTTACTCACAGCACAATCTGCAAATCCTCTGTGCTGGCCTAAAGAGCCACCCAGCAATGAGGAGCTGTGGGAGAGACTGAGGGAGGTGTGAGCCTTTCAGGGCCTGTCCCCATTGCCCCCCAGTGCCTGGGCAGCAGCAAAGCTGGGCACTGCAGAGCTGAGCTCTGTTCCAGCTCTGCCCTTGCTGGCACCCAGTGCCCCACAGGAGGGAGGGCTGGTTCCAGAGCAGAGGCATTAGTGCAGTTTGCTGGCAGCTATCACAACTGAGGAGTGGGAAAACACCCCCTCCTTGTGCACCAGGGTGCTGACAACAAAGCAGGGAATTCAGGGGAGTATCCCAGGGGGAATAAGGGCAGGCTAAATGTTATTTTTATTGCAGACACATCAGTGTGATTAGAGAAGGCAGTCACAGTGCAAGAAGCATTTTCTGTCTTCTCTCAGTTCTCTATTACTGAGGACATTAATCCAAAACCAAACCAACCCCTCCTCACCAGAATCTTGCTTATATTGTTCATTCTCCTTCCCTGCTGTAGTCTGTGAGCCTTCAGCTTGCTGGCATGCTTCAGATGATTTTTAAAACATCATCAGATGGTGGCTGTGGATAGTTAATACCCACAGATGTATTTTTAAAACATCATCATCAGATGATATTCACAGATAGTTAACACCCATAGATATATTTTCTGTGCTTAGGTTTCCCAGCACAGGGACTGCCTTCCTTATGACACACCACCTAAATACAGGAATCTTCACCTGTAAGAGGATCCCATGGTATTGTGAAGTCAGAGCAGCTTTTGAGCACTCTCCTGTGCAGTCATGCACCATGTTTAATGTCCCTAAAATTTCTGGGAAATAGGCAGAGGGTCTCCCCTGTTCAGAAAAGGGAGAAAAATTCTTTCACTCTGAAGAACAGAAAGACAAGTAGTGGGCAAGGGCAAATGGTGTCCAGGGAAATAATCACCCAAACTCAGGAAGCAAGAACCTTGAAGGAAACAGAAAATTGAGCTTGGATAATTTTCCAACTCATTAACTGTTGAAATGGAGCAAATTCTACATCTGGACCTGGCATCATTAAATTGCAGGACTGAGTCATATTGACATCTTACT
The DNA here is from genome assembly GCA_013400955.1 of Drymodes brunneopygia. Lineage (NCBI taxonomy): Eukaryota > Metazoa > Chordata > Aves > Passeriformes > Petroicidae > Drymodes > Drymodes brunneopygia. The sequence goes on along the minus strand of VZTZ01022849.1, from coordinate 1,530,679 downwards.
GCCTAAGCCCTTGCCTCTCTAACCAGACTAGGAAGCCAATCCCTCAGACAGGCAAAGTTCAGCAGTGCTGTCCCATTCCACACATACCCCTCAAGCAGCTCCAGGTTTCCCATCCAAGATTTATCACCATCTCTTCTGCTCAAAGGCACAGCAGCCCACGTTACCTCATTGCCTGAAATCCTGGAGGTAAAACAAGCCTGTACAGACCTAACATACCTTGGAATTGCTGCTGCTCCTGCTCTTTGATCCCACCAAGATGCTCTGGAAATGCTGCACTGTGGCAGGGCTGGGGGGTGAGGAACAGCCCCAGAGCACCAGGCTTCAACAGGACAGCTGGCTGTTGCACTGTGCTACACATCTCCATGATTCTGACGGCTCAAAACATTTGTGGCCCAGAGGGCACAACAAAAAAATATTTAAAAATAGATACACACATTTAGACCCCCTCAGTACATTTTTAGGCACCTACTTTCCAGCTGGGACAGACAGGATTTGAGTTGCAAGGAACTGAGATCAAGCTTAGCAGGATGCCCACACATTTCAGCATCCCACACACTTAATACCCATGATCGTTACAACAGAGCAACTAGTCTGTAATTAGAACAGACATTGCCAGAGCTGCCTTTGTATTACTTATGAGTCATGCTGCTAAAATATTCTTTATTCATTACCCAAGACCTTTTCATTTCAGTGCCAGCCATTACCACGTTGCAGGCTACACAGGACTCTGCCAGACTTGTCAAAGCCAAGTGCATTCTGATTGGGATCTTCATATTTAATCTGACGAAGAGTTACTTTACAAAAGAGTGAGATCAAAAAGGTTCAAGTCTGCCCCTCCGCCCCCCCCCCCAAAAAAAGAAAGAAGCAGAAAAGAAAAAAAACATGACTCAAAGTAAGGGATTTTCTCCTCGTTGCTTGTCTAGACAGACATCTACAGCTAGAAGGACCACTTTAAAACTTGTCTTAAATGGTTCTGTCAGTTGATTAAATATTTGTATTTTAATGTCTTTCTAGTCAACCAGAGAGGAAAAAGTCTCATGAAAAACTCAAACTGAATAGAAAATTTGTTTTTTCTTCTTTAATGTAGTGTATGGAACAGAAAGGGGAAAATACAGCTGCAATGTATTATGACAAGCAAATAAAAGTAATATCAGAAAATTCCTTTGGGCAGATTCTGTTCTAGGCCACTAGTACTTACCAAGATTCATTTTTTTATGCACCGTGTTATTAAATCACTGGATTGGAAAGTCCTTGGGTCATTTCAAACCACTGTCTCATTGATTTCTTACTCCTAAAGCATCCTTAATACAGGAGCATCATTAGAGTTGATGACAACCAACCCCCCATTTCCCTCAGCTGTGGGTTAATTGTCTAAATGTTCTTGCTGCTGAAGACAAACACTGACAGATTAATTCAGGCCCCGAGATCAGGTTTGTAAATAAATGGCTAGGTTAAAAAAAATTATTAATTTGACATCTGAAAAGTTTCTATAAAAAACCACAGCAGGAAATGAGTGCCTCGAGTTGCTGTTTCCCAGCTCTCATGCAGCCACACAGATGCAGGGAGCAAGCAGGGATGCAGCATGGCAGGAGAACATCCTGCTGCATAGCCAGGGCCTTGGATGCTCAACTACTGCTGCTTGAAAGACTACTTTTGGTCCTTTAGATTGCACCTGTCATCCTCACTGCTGGAACACAAGCTGCAGACAGAGATACCTCCCCTGAGTCTAATATCTCAAGGGAATAGTGTTTCTCTATTCTCTTAATTTCACAATGTCGTGTTCTGCATTTCTAAAATCTTTTAAAGTTTTCTTAAATTCTTTTCAGGTTTAGCTCTGTAGTTTAAAGGCTTAGTATTACCAAAAAGAAGAGTTCATTGCTTTGTATTTTGGAAAGCACACTCTCAAATGTTCCTCCTTCTGAGGTTGAAAGAGTGGCTTCAATTTATTTCTGAAGTTTCTTGAATCATGTTTCAGTGAGCATTCAACCTTTGCCCTGCACACAGAAATCCCTGCACTTCCCTGCTTGGTATTTCTTGGTCAATGTATTCTAACTTTTTTCTTCTGCTTCTGTTTTCCACCTCTAATTTACTTACTATTTCTCTTTAGCCTTTGGAAAACTGCTGTATCTACGTTACTCTCTCTCCCAGAGCTGCACCTGAGCTGGAGCATTTTGTCTGAGCCATGCAAGCATGAGGGAAAGGAAAAGGCCAGTGCTGGTATCTGGCAAAGCTGAACTGGTGTAACAGGTCACTGATGCTGGGGGTGCCTGGGACAGACCTGTCAAGTGACAGAGGAAATCAAACTGGAGCCAAGCATTATCACTGAACTATTCCATTTAGCCATCTGACTATTTCCCAATTAGGAAAGACACAACAGAAGTACAGAACATAATGTTATCAAGAAGATATCAGGAAAGAAAACTTCCAAATCATTAAACTAGGAATAAAACTAAATTTCTACTTTTAAGCTGGAACAATTTGTTTTTCCCCGTGACATCCATATTCTTCCTTTCAATAAAATCCCTGGGTGCATCCATTTCTGAAAGCACAAAGGATGTACCTACTGCCTTTCAGGAGAAACCATGCTCTGTGGCATCATTTCCTGGAAGAATTGCAGACCTGGACAAACACACCCACATCTGTGAGGGGAATGGCAGCAGCTCCTTCTCCCAGACAGAACCCAGCAGCATCTCTCACCTCGTGCCCTGCTGGGAGCAGCCTGCACACTCAGAGGGATTCCTCTCCTCTGGGAATGTCATCCATTGGCACAACAGGCAGGGACAGGACCAAAACAACTGGAATGAACTACTGGACAGGCAGACAAAGAAATGATGGGTTTACCAGCTTTTTCCTCTCCCTTTTCCTAGTGCTTTTGGCCAGTACAAGAAGCACATGGATAAAGACCCAGTGGTCAATTTAGGGCTTGAGCAGAGAAAGGTAGGTAACTAAAAAATACACCTATAGGAATGGCCACAGCTGCTGTTTCCAAATCATGGCTGAAGGAGTTTAAAATAATGGAAACTAACACAAAACTGCTCCTGAGAGCCAGAATAAGCACTAACAGGCACTAAATTGTAAATTTCTTCATTAACTCATCTTTCTACAGAAGAAATGGGGTTTCAGAGGGAATTCAGAAATCATTTCTTCCACATGAAAAATTTGTGCACTTAATTTGTTGCAGTAAACTGCTGCTCTGAATGCTGAGGAGCTCTGTGTTAGGCAGATGATGAAACAGCAGCTGCCTTAACTGTTTTTTTCTCCCCATTTAACTAGTAAAATATTCCCATTTCAGTGATGAGATGAAAAGCACAGTGGAGAAAATCACAGGAGAAAAGAAATTCCCAGTTTTCTAAGCAGGGCTTTAGAGGGAAATAGCTGATATCGCCAGATTCAGCACAAAAGAAAATAATGGAGAATTCTTTTATAAAAGGTTTACAAGGAACAAAGACAGTGAAACCATTTTGGAGGAGCATGCAGCATCCATGTGAGATTTCAAAACAACACAAGGGACTTATAGATAGAGAGATACATCTCTTTCATTATTAAAACTCTTAGACTTGTCTTTGATCAAAAAACAAACAATGACAATGGAAGGATTTACAGACTCAGGAATCTGCAATCTGAGTTTGGTTTCCATAGATTTCCAGTTATTCAGAAGAAGGTAATTGGAAACTGCAGCCCCATAGTTGTGCCTGACATTGGCTCTGTATCACCTGTAGATGATCTGTGTATCAGATGATAACATCTACCCCACTGAAACTCCCTCCAGTGACACCATGCAGGACGTGACAGTGTCACTGCAGGACAGTGGGAGCTTGTTCATTTCACTCCTGGTTCAGCACTGGAAGTGTTAAAGACTCTGACCTTTCCTTCTTTAAACAGTGTCCCAGACACTGGGTTTTAACCCAGCTCACTTCATGCAAAATATGCCTTATTTTTTAACAAATTCTGACTAAAACATTACTAAACACTTTTTCCAAATGCTCCTTCTTTTTCACTCCCTCCAAACACTCAGTTCTCCTCTATTACAGCCAACACCTTACTGCATATAAAAATCCATCATTGAATTTGCAGTGAAATCAGAAAAGCTTAAATTGCTCAGAGCCTTGGGAGGCCCCAGCCCCATCTACAGCAGGAATGCATTCAAGGATTCAGCCTCTGGATTAATCCCATGGCTCAGCAGATGGATCCAAGCTTCAAATTGAAGAGGTTTGGAATACCCAGGTCAGTGAGCCTAGAAATCCTTATGGTCAGCAGTGGGATCTCCTCACAGATTTTTGCTGCAGGGTTTTTGCTGCAGACCCCTTCCCTGCAGTAGGTGCAGTGTCCAGTGTGTAGTTGCCCCACTGCAGACCAAAATTACCAGAAATAAGTAAATTACTGTGCCAGCACTTTTGGAGCTGAGAAAAGAGATGACTGCAAAGCATATTTCTTTTTCTTGCAGCATTTTGCAGAGTCCTTATCACAGAAAAGGCATCATTCCCAAAAGTGATCAGAAGGGGCAACTGCTATCCATCACTTATCCTTCATGGTTAGCACAATATTTTGGGCTTTGTACAGAGTGGCAGCCTCTCCTGGCATTGCAGATGTTGTTTAGATCTTCTCCCTGGTGCATGTAACACGTGGGACTGGAGAACCAACACTTCCAAATATCCACATATTAGAGATGTAATACAGAGGAACAGCAAATATTAATGTGAGGGAGCCCTGACTGGATCCCCTGCTCCTTTGGGGGAGTTTCCAAAGCCTTTCTCTGCCCTTCAATGTTTTATCTTGCTGGGTGATGGTGTCTCAGTGAGGTGGTCTGTACCATACTCCAGAGGAAGGAATTTGTCCCCAGAAGAAAGCAGCCATTGATATCAGACAAAGTAGGGGACAGGTTTGTAGCTTTATCTGCTTTACCAGCTATAAATATCACAAGGAGAAAACACGAAGGGAGTTTTGACCATTTATTTGCCTACAAATGGTCAAAAAAAGCAGGAAACCCCATTTGTAAGAATTTTTAGCTGTAAGTAGAAAAATGTTGTTAATAACTGGTTACTGAACATACCCATCTGATCACTATTTATAATTTCAAAACATCACCCTGCACAATCTGCTCAGCAGCCTTTTCAAAGCAGCCAGGATTTTCTCAGTCAGGAGAAACAGGAACATACCAGTTCATTTACCAGTGGGCTATAACCTTTGCTGCATCCCAACTGCATCTACCCATCAGAGTTGCTGGAGTTACAGGAAGCACAAGACAGTGTCAGGGAAGAAATTATGTCCCTAGGAAAGTTACAGAAGTGATCTTGCCAGAAACAGCTGAGCAGCATGGATAATGAGTTCTCCTGAAATGTCAGCAGGTTGAGCAGGGATTCTTGGACCAATGCTGGGACAGTTCAGCCCCCTCTTGCCATTTAAATGTTATCATAACAATTCCTGAAAGCTTCTAAATTTAGAAAATAATTAGCAGTACACAGAAATTAATCATAGGCTTGTACTGGAAAGCACCTAGCCAAAATAAAAAGGACCTTTAAAGTGTCACATTTTGGAGATGGTACTGACTAGTAGAAAGTATTTATGTTTGTCTGCTCTGCCTCCAGCCTAATCAGGCTAGCACCACTTGTAACGCATATTTAGTCTAGCTGGTTTCAAGCTGGCAAATCTGTGTGCAGCTCAAGTCAGAGCAAAGGGGAAAACAGTTGCCCTCACTCTGGTCTGGTCCTGAGGTTTCAGGAGAGGGGTGGTACCAACTTTTAGGAGATCTCAGTTCAAATCCTGACCGAGACCCACAGAGAGCTGAGCCCTGTTTCCCCCACCTTTGCTAAGCTGAGCCTATGCAGAGAGCAGCTGCTGTGGGGCCCTGCCCAGCTGAGCTTGTGCAGAGGAGCTCTAACCTTGGCATGGTCTTGGAGGAGTGGGGTGTCTGTGTGACCCACCCCACCTTCTTCACCTGTGCATGGAATTCCTAGCAGAGCTGATATTTGTTTGTATTTTATTATTTTATTTTTAAAATTTAATTTTATTTTCCATAACCACTGCTAAGGCTGGTTTTATTGAGTACCTCCTAGTCTAATAAAATGCTGTTGTCACTCATGAAGGAAAGGCAGATGCTCAGCAGATGAAGCTGTCCAGGTGAGCTCTGGTGACAGCACTGCGGATGCTCTTAGATGTGATCAATTCCTGATAGCAGTGCTGAGCAAGGCAGCAGATGTGCCAATGTCCCAGATGAGGTTTGGGTACTGCGTCTCCTGAGACTTTTAATCCTCATTTTCTCTGCCACTTTTGGCTCTGAGTTTAGCCTGTCATCAGGCTGAACAGAGAGCAGCCTCAGCTTCCCCACCAAGGACGGAGGGTGAGGAGCAGACAGGCTCCTGTTGTGCTCCAACAGTGAAAGTATTCCTGTTTTCCTGTTGGCAGCCCTGAGACAGTTTGTTTTACCTCCCTGTTGGGCTGGAAGTCAGTTTGTATGACTACAAGGACCAGCTTACTGCAGAAAAACAGGTATTGTGATGATTTTATTTAAGTGTTCCTAAGTGGCATTTCATACAAAATATAAATTACTTTGCCCAGCGCTTCCCTGACAAATTCCCCTTTTCTAGCTTTTTTATTGAACAGCATAAATACATCACTTGGTATTGTATGTGTTAAGTGTGCCTAGAGATCTTTCTTCCAGCTGTATTTCATCTTGTAAAAAGTGGAATATTGACAAAATATGCAGTCTTTGAGGTAAGATGTGATGGCCAACTGGGTTGAACCCATCACTGACAGGAGCAGCAGTCCCATAGAAATGTAGGCATTTCAGGATGGTCGTGCTGCCTTGGCTCAGTTTTCAAGAATGCCTGGCTGCCCATGGTTTTTATTGTGCCTGAAGTTGGTAGTGTGATGGCCACCAAGGTTATTTGATAGATTGTTTCATGGCAGTGTGTCATGGTGCAGCCCCACACAGCCTTTTGCTCACTCCCTCCAGTGGGATGGGGAGAGAATGGGAGGAGTAAAACTCAGAAAACTAGTGGGTCAAGATAAAGACAGTTCAATAGGTAAAGCAAAAGTTGCACATGCAGCAAAAGCAAACCAAGGAATTCATCTTTCCCCAGGGCAGGCAGGTGTTCAGCCATCCCCAGGACAGCAGGGCTCCATCACATGTAGCAGTGACTTGGGAAGGCAAACACCATCACTCTGAACATCCCCAATTCCTTCTCCTTCCCCAGCTTTATGCCAGGAACACGATGCCACAGTGTGGGAATCCCTTGGGTCACTTGGAGTCAGCTGTCCTGGCTCTGTCCTCTGCCAACTCCTTGTGCACCCCCAGCCTTCTCACTGAGGGGTGGGGAGAGGAGCAGAAAAGGCTTTGACTCTGCCCAGCAGTAACAAAAACATCCCTGAATTATCAACACTGTTTCCAGCACAAATGCAAACCACAGCCCCACACCAGCTACTGTGGAGAAAATTAACTGTATCCCAGCCAAAAGCAGCACACAGTGGTAAAATTGAACATAAATACTGTGCTGGTGAGTTACGGCATTTAGACTCACTTGAGTCAAACTTGAAAATGGATCTCAACAGGTCACATCATGCCTCTGGAGTCTGGCCTAGCGAGGATTTCTAGCCCCAAGAGCTGCCCCAGGCACCCTCCCTGACAGGGCCACACTCACTCACTTCTCAGCAGTCAGGTAAGTGACTGTGCTGCATTTCTCCTTCCCCTCAACACCTGGAGAAGGATTTTCTCACAGAGAATCTGAAACTCAGAACCTCCAATTTAAACTGTGCTCAAAGGAGTCCCAGGATTCAGGACACTTGCTGGGATCAAAGCACCAGCAGGATGCTGACTCCATCTCCCTTCAGCTTTGGCTGCTCTGTCTCTTGGGATTTCCCAAACACAGCACTGTGATGTGGTTCCTTTGCATGTTCCACCTCTTTATACACTTGCTGGCCTGGAAAAGCCCTCTAATACAGATTCATTGGACTAAACCAGCAGACACCAACTTCAGCAGACTCCTGAATACAGGGAATCAGGAATGCCATGAGGGGATTTCATGCTCTTCATCATCGCTTCTGAAGATGAAGGTGAATTCCCTATTTAGATGGGTAACACACAGTCTATAACCCCATGGTAGCCACCCCCTGACAATGTCACATTCATGAAGTCAAAGATTATTTTACCTTTTGTGTTATCTTACACCAGTCTTAAGCATAGGAAGAAGAAGAAGGAGAAGAATGCCTGTTTTGCACATCACTCGCTGTGATTAGGCTGTGTCTGGTTACATCACATCAGCTGGCATAACCTTAACCAATGCAAGCAGATAAAATGTGACACAAATGTCACGTTGAATCAGATTTGAATGGAGTTGGCAGCTTTTACACTATGGATGAAAAATACCAAGTTCAACCATCATGCCTGTAGGTACTCAGGATAAAGCAAGGCTGGTCACTAACCGCAAGCCACATTTTCATATTTTAGTGGTGCCTCTCTAACTTATAAAATGGCCATTTTTACTCTCTGTTATGTTCCTATTCCTTCCCAAAAGTCATAAAAAACCACGAGGAGGACTAACCAGGACAAAGAATGCATCAGCAGGGAATTCATCTACTGAAAAATGGATAAAACTTAGAGCCCGTCTCAAAAAACCCACCAAAATCAATAACAGCCTTTCTAATGATTCAAACAGGAAATGGATCAAGGTGTCCATGCCTCAATAAATATTTTCACTGTACAACTAATTTCCCAATAGAAGGAAAATACAGGGCTTTTTTGTAGCCCAGGGGGAAAAAAGCAGAGAAAATTTTATGTAACAGAGCAGATGGATTACAAAGGGGAGGCAGCACGCAGGTGATGTATCAAGTGATAATACCATGTTGGATTTTTCAATATTTTCTTCATTTTCCACTCATACAGAAATTTCACACTGAGGAAAGAACAAGGCTGATGTTTGCACCATGACTCATGTCCATGCCCCTCCAAGCTACAGCTGGCAGAGAAAACATGGCATTGGGGCATCAGAGAGCCCACTGGGCCCCTGTCCCCTCCTTACCAAGCCCCAGGACCTTTGGAGCTCCTGTACCTGTGGATTCTAAACCAGTCTTTCCAGGGCCACATGATGCAGGAGATGCAGCAAACTCTGACAGTCCTCTGCAGGGATCCTCCTTAGCCACAGCTGCAGCTCCTATCAATTACTTTCAGCAACCTGAGGGTGTTTATCATGCAGTGCCTCTGTGGGATTCTGCCTTTACAGCAGATTATTGTCAGGAGACTGGAAACTCTCATGCCACACTGATAAGGTAATGCTCTGATAACAGAGTTTGTTAATAACTTTTATTGCAAACAGAAGACAAGTCAAAACTACAGAATTACAGCCTGACAAAGGGAAGAAAAGATAAAATGGCCAGCATTGTCAGTGCCTGCAGTCCTCTCACATCACCTGCTCACCAGCACACCGCCTGCACACTGCAGCAGGGATCTGCAGCAGCGTGGGGAGAGCATGAGCTGGCAGAGGGATTCTGCTCCCCAAAATACATCACCTAGAGAGTTTTCTCACATGCTGATTTTCCTTCTCTCACCGTATCATTTATACATCAGAAAAATTTCCCTTCCCTAGTCTACATGTCTTGTGGTGAAAGGAAAAGGACAGATATCCCTGCAGGGACTGGGATGCTGAGCAGTGAGCTGAAAGTTTCTGTCAGGGGTAGCAGGAATTAAAAGGACACTGTCCAGATCATGTGGTATAAACTTTCATAACCTCCTCCTTGGCTTTGTATCCATCACATAACAGTGTGTCAGAAGAGGAGTTGTGTTTAGCACCCTTTGCGTACCAGACCTTGCTGTGCCCTGCTGCTCATTTTACTATGAATCTTCCCTTTCCACTTGACAAGAGCAGAGGCTCATCTCTTGCTTCTTCTTTTTCTAAAACCTCTAATAGCTCCAATCCTCAGCGCAGTTCTGGGGGAAGAGAGTGTGTGAGGGAGATGCTGGGGGCAGGCATGCCAGTTGATAATTGTTGAAGTAATGCTCCACGAAGATTTTCAGTATTTTAGACAAGGTACCTGTGCTCTTCTCCAGGCTCCCCACAGCAGCTGCTGTCAAGGCCGGGTGGCACTGAACAGAGAGCCCATTGTGTGGGCCACAACTGCCCACGGAGAGTTTGTCTTTTGTATGGAAACTCTGATAAAGGGCACTTGAACAAATCAGACATTTTCTCTGAAGTGAAAACATTTCCAGCTTATCCTCCTGATCCTTCAGATTGTTACTCATCGTGTGCACTAGAGGAGTGCCTGCAGATGGACCCAAGCAAAGTATTAACTCAATAATGAATCCTGCAGTTTACCAGTAAGACTCAAATTGCAAAACAATTCATCTTCAACCCTGTTCATAAGTGAGAAACAGGTATCTCGAGGCTGGTAACCTTTTAGAAACACCACGGTGACAGATTCTGCCTGACAGGCTTGATATGAATTTTACCCGCTGCATAAATATTGATGGGTTTAATGCTCAGCATTGCAGACTTAATCTTCTTAGCAGGTACGTTTCCAGATTTGGAGCTGTGTTGGCTGCAGGGTCCCCCCTCCTTCCCCAGCGTGGCAGCGATGAGCTCAAGGTGCTATTTAGAGCCATTAGCCCTTGAATGGAAGAAGTTAATTGACAAGTGTTCACCAATGCTGTGTACCTGACTGTCTCAGAGGAAAGGCTCTCAGCCAAGTGGGCTCAGGATCCTTAGGAGCCCCTGCCACACTGAAGGAGGGATGGGGAAGGCACAGAAGGGAACAAGGGGCCTGTGGTAGAACTGCTCTTGTGGTGGTGGGGGAAACAAGGCAGCCTGGCACTGCCACTGCACCCTCACATTCCCTGCAGGGCCCCAGGATATCTTCATGAGTGGGATGAGAAGGAAGCAAACACAAACAGGATTTCAATGGGAGTGTTTGTTTCCAGACCTTGATGTTCCAGCCTGCTCTCTGAGAAGGTCTGTGTCTGTGGGGGCTCAGAACCCATCTCCTCCAGCCAAATGTGTAATTTATAACTCCCTTTCTTCAATGTCAAAGCCAACGACATAAAGGACATACAATATTGAGAAAGACCTAACTTTACTGACACTATGAAATATTAAGGAAGCAAGATAGGAAAGCAATATTTTAAAAAAAGTGCATCAGTTTGCTGATTTTTCTCTTCTGCACAGCTCCCATTTGTTTATTCCACCTGTACATCTCAGTTCAACTTTGGGTAGCTTGGCTGCTGCAAGTTTATTCTCACTTTTAAAATAAAGAAAGTTTTAACCTAATTGTTTAAATTAATGAGATGGTCTGCAAATTTTCTATTTTGAACCTGAGCCACTCTCAGTCGGCCCTGCCAAACCAAATTCTTTGACCCAATTTCTAAGAATAAATTTCCTTCTGAAAGCTGAAAACAGCCACACCAATCCATATTGTCCAGCCTGTGGAAACTGGGATTTTATAATGGAAATATGCAGAGCCCTCAGTGACAGTGATGCAAATTACTGTATTTTTTTTTTTTTTGCCAAGGCTATTCTGAGATTCTGAGGTCAGTACTTACATGGCTTGATGACAAGGGAATTAACTGCACAAAGATCAGGTGATGTTAGAATCAAAAAAAAACCTCACTGGGAAAAAATAGAACCATTCAATATTGTATGAAGCATAGATGTGCCATTGGATAAAGAGCTGAAATGATTTTTTTTTTTTTTACTTTTACACTGACAAGGGGATACAAGGGGAAGGAAAGGATTTTGTGCTGTCTATTAACTAACAATTTTTCCAAAAATTATAATCCAATCTCTATGATCAAACCTTTAAAGGTGCATTCTATAGAATGAAATATCTGGGTATCATATATTAACTGCCAGTTACCTGCAACCATGCAGATCATTTCCCCTTGCCTGTCCTTTCTCTTTAGCCTGCACACCCATGTCAGGGGGTGTCACCTCTTGCCTGCACCATAAATCAGAGGTAGTTTTGGTGCTGAGCTTCTGTGCTTAAATCAAGCCCTGTGTGTATTAATAAATATAAACTCCATAGCAGCTGGGTGCTGTAATCCTGCTGCCATCAGTAACCTGGCAGCAATTGCACCCTGGCACCCAGGATTTGTATTTCTGCTCTTGCACTGGCTGGAGCAGGACTTCTGTTTGCCTCAGCTAATGTGGATTGTGCCCCTTTGGTCTCTCCTGGTAATTTTATCTCACACAGTTTTTCAGGGGAGTCATAGTAGAGGGAGAATACACAGTCAGCCATTCTACAAGGGCTTAATCTTGCAAACTCCTCACTCAGTGGGACCCTGGGGCACCAGGGCACAGCAAGCCCTGGCTGCACTGAGCCAGCAGGAGCAGGAGCATCTCAGGGAGGAGCTGTTCAGTGCCACGTCCCCAAATCCCTCTGAGCAGAGTGGGAGGCAGCAGCAGCACCAGCCCAGGCTGCCAAGGAGCAGCAATCTCTGCTCTCCCAGCACAGCACTTGCTTTAGACACAGCAATAAATACAGTGCCCAACTCTGGAGGGATGCTGGAGTAATGAGGAATTTGACACCAGGGAATTTGACCCACGGGAGAGAGGAAAGGCAGCAGCACCTCAAATACTTGTTGCAGACACCAGGTTTTCCTGAGAGCCATTTGCTTCTTTCTGAAGCTGTAAACACAGAAAGCAAATTTTATTAATGTGAACATCTCATGAACACGGATGAAGCACCCTCTGCAGCAAATCTTCCCACCCACACATGCTGGCATGTGGCAGGATGAGGTGCAGGCTGTGCTCCAGCTACCCTGAGAACTGCCAAGGAGCCCAGCACAGTCACCCAAAAATACCACCCAGAATAATTTATGATACCTTTGTGTTCTGCCTTGTTTCTTAGAGGTATCTTTTTCTGCAGGAAGCATACAAATATATTTCATAAAAGTGATGTATCTTATGACTAGAAATTTTCCCACTGCATCATTTCTGTTTGTTTCAGAGAGAGGACCTATCTTTGAATCAGGGCAAAGCAGGGATTTTATTTCCTTTGATTCAGAAACCGAGATCTGTACATTTCAAAGAGAAATATTTAACCACTGCAGATGGGCTAAAACAGTGCTTGAAGGTCTTGTCTAGATTTAGCATTATAAGCAAAAATAGTTAAAAGCTCTTCCTTAATAAAGCCAACAAAATAAAACAAATTTGAAGGACAACTAAAACTATGATTCTCTACAGACAGCAGCAAGGATATACCCATAATTTGAAAGAAAGAAAACACCCAATTTATTTGCAGTCTATCTTTTAAGGGAGAAAATTGGTTTTGCCTCCAGGTCTAGAGAACAGAACTACCTCCAGTCCATCAAACAGAGAAACACAGTGCAGACCTCGTCAGCCACACCACCAATAGCAGCATCAGTGATGATGGAAGACCCCAGCAGCTGTCCTGAGGATTTACATTTCCTTCAGCCACCATTTACCAGTGGCAGAAAAGCTCTTCTGGGGCACGTGGGACTGGCATGATGCTACAGCTGAAGGACTGCAGGTGCAGCAGAAGGTCCTGCCAAACTAATATTTTGCTTTCCTAGGAAGTCTGAAGACATAGTCTGACCACTGCCATCTCCATGGCTTCTCCTCATTCTTTTGGAAAGAGCAACACTGGTTTACAGCCCTGTGTCCTCTCAGCCTTGGGAAATATAAACGTGTTTGTGCAGAACGGGCCTATTAGCTAAACCTCTGCTGCAGGGCACAGCTCAGGTGATCCACTGAATTTCCTCTGCATCCCCTCAAAAGCCTCTGGGAAGCCTCAGGAAACTTAAATAATGTAAGGGCACCAGGCATTGAACCCAGTCCCTTGATATTTTGAGTTCAACCACTTTGCTTTTAGCCTCATCACCCGGTGAAGAGGAGGGAAGTGGGGCTGGCAAAGTTTGCCTTGCAGTGGGGTGAGAGCACGGAGAGGCAGGGGAGGGGGGCAGGGGAAGGCTCCAATGCCTGAACACACTCCTCAGCAACATCCCTGTTGTTTTTCTGGCTCCTCAGGAGCCTGGAGCCCTCCCAGGTCTGGGAGTGAAGCGAAACTTGTACAGAAACTTGCAGAGAGCAAGAGCACTGCCAGGGCAAACCACATGAGAGAGCCAGGAGAGGAGAGGATTTGGGGCATCCAGGTGATCTGGGGTGTGGCTTTGCTTCTCTACCCTTGCTGGAGTAAAGATACAGCAAAGATGGGTAACTGTAAGCATCAGTGGAGAAGAAAACCATGGCAACAGCAACTTAGTTCCTACGTTAATTTATTGCCATCGAGATATTTGCCAAGTGCCAGCTCCCTGGGAAAAATGCATTTTTCATCAGTACCACACAGAAATTAGCATCAGAAGAATTAATGCACTTAATAACTGTCAAAGAACACTGAAAAAAGTGCATGAGACATGAAGACAACTGTATTTATGTGTCCCTTCAACCTATAGCAAACACCAACTGACTGGATAAATGCCACTGCAAGTTTGAATCATGATTTGGTGTCATTTTAAATTCAAGTGAAGCAAGGATTTTCTTTATTTAGCTAACACTGGAAGTGACATAATGAATAAAGGGCACAAGCTCCTTGTTTGTGCTGCAAATCTCTTATCCTTTAACTTAGAAGAAGGTGAAGGCGTTCCTGAAAGAGGCTGGGTCATGGGCTAATCTGGCTGGTTTGTGCCCAGAGAAGGGGTGTGTAGCAGACATGGGGTCTGTCAGACCCTTTAGGGCCTTGGGACTTGGGCCATCTCCTCCTCCTCACTTTTCCTCCTCTGTCTAAGCAAGGAGCTTCTGCAGCCCTCTGGCATTGCTGTGCAAGTGCCCCCCAGCCAGGAGGGCACTCATGGAGCACATCCAGCCACAGCTCTGCTCTTCCACCAAGCAGCAGCACAGAAAATCTCTGGGTGGCTACAGGAGATGCAGGGATTTGTGTGCTGGGCTGAACACCTCCAAACCCACTCCAATACTCTGTCCCTTGGCTTATCTCCAATGCCATCTCCTGCTACCCCACACTCCCAAGAGCACAGCTTCTCCACGTGGCTTTGGTATCTCCTCTCCTTCCATATCACAGCCTGCTAATGTGAAGTGCTAGAGAACAAGCAACCAGAGCATCTCTGGGCTTTTCATCCTTATCTCAAGAGTCCACTTCTTGGTTTTGGCCCACAGGGAAAGAGAAGTACCTTTTCCCCCCAGCTCTAATTCATTAAATACACAACACACAGGCTACGATTAGGATGACTGCAAGTAGCATCGTTACATTTCTATGAATATTTTTGAAGGAATCTCAATCTCTGTATTTTTTCTTTTAATATAATGCTTCACCAACAGACAGGAGTGTCTACTGTCAGATATGCACTGCAGAACTAAGCCCTGGGTTTGCTTTCAGAACCTACAGAGCCTTTAGGAAACTTAGGTTGTGATTGGCTTGTTTTTCTATCTGAAGCAACAGCTCATTCATATATTTCTAGAAGATATTTTTTTCAGACCTGGCCCCAGACTTCCCCCTCCAAATGATTAAACACTGTTTGTTTACACTGAAGGCAGTATAGCTGATATTCATTCTGTCTCCTAGCCTGGAAGCTGGTAACAAACTGACCACTTTATTCAGCATCATGGTTTTAACAGGGAACATTATTCAGTACCACATGCAAATTGGCATCTTAACTATGAGAAAAATAGCGACTGATTCATTGTTCAGCTGATGGGAGGAATTACCTTCATCACTGTGTGATTCATCTTGATTCATCCCACGCCTGGAATCATGAAGGAATAATTTAAAGCCAACTCAATATATTGTGAGCTCTAAGAGGGAAAGCCTGTGCTCAGTACATATTGCTGATGGACAAGAGCAAAGTGTGGGGCTATCTCATTGCGTAGGAGCAATATTGCAAGCATGGAAGCATAGTTACAGAAATAGATGATTTTCCCCCACCCATGGCTCACTGTGGAAAGCTGACTCTCAAAGGACAAGGTGAAAAAAGAAACAAGTTAGAGAAAAGGCATAAAAAATTTATTGTAGGCAAAGCAAGATCTGTGCAGGGAAAGAGTGACAACAATTGTGTGCTACATATACTGATGAGACAAATAGGAGAAGACATGGTAGAACATCCTAAAACAGGGCAAAGCCTGGTGTGTGCCTGTTTTGCACATGAGACAAGCAGGGGATAGGTGACAGAAAGGGAAAGCACACAAGCTGGAAGAAAATATGGGGGAAAAGGAATCAGGAAAGGAGGAACACAAAGCAGATACTCCAGGACTCAGTAACACTGAAAGATAGGGATAATGAGAAACACAGACAGGAAAATAACTCAAAGAACAGAGGGATTCAGGTTCCCTGATGGGGTGAGGTAGTAAGGGTGACCTTGTAGACAAATTGTGGAGTATTTATCTGCCACAAAACATTGTTTCTTTCAGGATCCTGCTGTGGCCTAGACAAAGGGCTGCATGAGAAAACAAGGCAGTGGATATTGTTCCCATGGCGCAGCTTTAGCTTGTCCAGAAACAGGGGGGTTTCGAACCCTGACCTAGCACAGACTGGAAGGCCCTGCTGTGGTGTCAGGGGAACACAGGCAGGGCCTGCAGACCAGGACCAGGTTATGGATTCACTAAGTGAACACTCTAAAACACTGTAATTGCCATCTGAGCTGCATTATTGAAGTATGGGGCTTTAATGGAGAGTTAAGAGCAGTGCTGACCTTTAAGTACCCTACATATTTTAAGGCTGTACTAGAAGATTTTACACCAATTATTTATTAGCATTATAAGTAAATGAGTTATTGTCATTCATGAATTCTGTAACAGTCAATTTGTTTCCCTGCCCAGAGCCTTGAAGTGCCTATTTCACAATTTCTTAGAGATGTAACCATAGGAACTAAGTAGTTGCCAACATAAACCCTCACAATTAATGACAATAAGCTTTCACCCTATTGAGTGATAGTGAAATGTATACAGAGCTGATGAAATGCTCCTCAAGGGCCATGGGGCCCTGAAGGCAGAGGCACATTGACTCACGTGCTGCCTGAGTGAGTGCATTGGCTCAGCTGTGCATTTTTGAAACTCTCACACAGAGAAGCGTGCTGTGAAATGGAAGACCAAGAAGGCAGATTTTCTGCCCTGGAAAGCAGAGATCCCTCTGAGCTGTAACAGAGAGCAAAGACAGTGCCCTTGACCCACTCCCTGAGCATCACAGAGGAATGGGAAATGGCAACAGAGAGGGGCCACCATTCCCCAGGGGCACCAGGAAAGCTGCAGCACTGGAGGGCCGTGCTCATGAAATTTGGAGCAGCCCCCAGAGCTCCCTCCCTGCAGTGGAGCACCCACCTCGGATGAGGTGTTCAGCTGTAGGTGCCTCCTGCACTTAAATATCTTCTGTGGGGATCCTTCCCATCCCTTTCACACTGGGATGAATATTTTCCCTCTGTTCCCCTCTGAGGAGGTGGGTTTGTTTTGTTCCCTAAGCATCTATTGCTGGAGGATAGACAGCTCCACTGCAGATGCTTATCCTTACGTGGGTGTGTGATTTTGAAGCAGAAACATGGCTTTTCCCAAGAAAGATTCACAAATACTCCATCTCTGGAGGTGATAATTTTATATGCTTAAATACCAGGCCATGGACAAATGCTTTTGCTCTTGCTTGCCTGTGACCAGGAAGTCACAAGACCTTCTTGCAGGGGAAAATCTCCACTAACACCTTAAAGCAAACTCCTTTCTTGCCAGGCAGGGCATATTCATCAGGAGTTTTTGACGTTTGCTGCAACAGGCTCAGAGGACGTCTTGAAAGACATCTTCAATTACTGCTTCAAGAGAAATATCCAGATGACTTTTCCCACAGCATGTTATTGTAGAAATTAGAATATGGAAATTAGAGGCATCCTTGCAAATGGTTTGGGGCTTCATGAGGTGGCTCTATCAGAAGAAGATACGAGACTTTCCTGTTTCTGAGATTCTTCCCAGAGTGATGCTGTGGAAGAAGATCAGGAGTGTCCTCCAGCTTCAGAGAAGGAAACATTTGCCCACAAGGTAGTGGAGAACACAAGAGCAGTAACCTGGGGCCTGACCAAAAGGGAGCAGAGCCCTTTTGCTGCCAGGGAGATTTTATCTCAAAAGTGTGTGTTGTTTCATCTCTAGGTTTCCTAAGGCATCATAAGAGGTCCCATTTTGCTTCTGCAGTGCAATAATCCTGCCAATAAAGGAGCACATTTAAATATTTGATGTCATTAAGTAAACTCTGCTGAACCCTTAAACAGGTTTTTGGTTATCTCAGTCATCAGAAACGCTCAGACTCTTCTGTTTAAATGTATCTGTCTTCAGCATGGTACAGATACACAGCTCCTGGCAGATAACAGTGGCACACCAGACAAAAACTCCTGCTGCTAGATAAACCACTTGGAGGAAGATGCACATTTGAATTTCAATTCCCTTGGCTTTAATGAGATGCCATCAGCTCAAGTCTGGTCTCATATTTAAATGTCATTAAGAGAAGTTCTATGCAATCATAACAGCAATAAAAATAATAAAAAATAATTTTTAACATGATTTCTACTGGAAATAGGCTTTTCTTGCAAACACACATTTCTTTGCACTCTTCGTGCAGCATTGTGTTGGCACCTAGCAAGGATGGGACTGAGAGATCTCACAGGGTGACTTGGAAATAACTTGAAAAATAATCATTTGGCCATATATATATATATATTTATATCCCATCATATTATATCCTAAACAGCTGCCTTGGGGTACAAAAAACCACATTAAAATGCATGCAAACTGAGTTAACAAATGTCAGCCAGAGGTCCCAAATACAAACTGTGCTTCTCAGACCCCAGGCTAGAAGTCTGAATAAACAGATGTTCTTTGCACTGTGCCCTGAAGGTTAAACTTTACCTTTGTTAGACAAACAAGGGACACTGATATTCTTTTCTAAATAAGAAAGGTTGATGGCAAATGTAATCAAGGCTTAGACCATTTGACATATTTTAGGTTAGGGGTTCTAGCAGAGGAAGAGAAGGTATAATATTTCTAGGAGAGGAGAAGCAGACAGACTGAACAATAAATCAATGGATTAAGAGTTCAGGGGCATCCACTGAGAGGCAGCAGCTCCCTGTTTCCATACCTACTTTATTTGCAGCTTGGGCTCCCCCCCAGCTGGAAGGATGGCCTCCCAGTTCCTGTCAGGTTTTCAGGTCCACTCACACCAAGACCCAAGTTTTAGTCTTTCTTATCAGTGAGTTAGGACTTGAGATCTGGATGTGAATAATTCCACCAGAGATAAATTTTGTCAGAAGCACTCTTATCCATGAGAAGGAAAGGCTTACAGTCTAATTCTCACCAAGAGACTTAAACAAAAGGTCCAGAAAGACCTATAAGAAAAACTGTGAGACAATTTCCCATGATCATAAAAACAGAAGAGAAAGTTGGGGAAAGTTCCAGTCACTGTGTTGCTTTTTCCCTGGAAACAGGAAAACTGTATATACTGAAAGACTATTTTTTTCCTCGTGGGTTGGTCAGCAGGGTTTCTACATTTTCTTGTGCTCTTTTTTGGGCTTTGCAATATGAAATCAAGGAATGTGTTCCTCTTCATTGTTTTGCATTCTCCATTGATTCATATTCCTCTAGGCTGTGCTGCTTTTTCCTGCCTGCGCTTCTATTCTGCTCTGACCCACCCTGCATGCTTTAATCTGTGGAAATTTTTATCATCTTCTAACTCATGTAGATATCCATCTTTCTGGCTCAGCAAAAACTGATGTGAATATGAACAGTCTGTGCTCCAGCCATACAGTGCTGTGTGTGGCAGGAGCTGCCTCCCATATCTGATTGCTTTAATTTCCCCATTTGATTTCTCTTCACATAACTGAGTGAATCCTTCCTCTACCCACACCACGCCTGCTGACCATGGAGATTATTTTTAATGTGGTTCCCATCCCACAGGAGCAAGGATTGCCAGAGTTGTGTTCCTTCCTGCTTTGCTGAGTTACACATCACTAACTAATCTAGAATGACTCTCAAGGACCCCTGCTACTCACAGAGCACAATCAACAGAATTGCTTAATGCTTTGCCATGCTGTTTCAGGAGTACTGGGTTCAGGTGAGGTGACAATGCCTTGTAAACTGTCTGCAAGGAGATACCTTTTATTAGGAAAGTACAGAACGTTGATTGCTGATCATCTAATTAAATTTCAGGCTAAGTTTGCTGCAATTTGATTTACTGTTGTGTTCTGAGTGACTCACAAACAGTTTGAAATAAGGGGCTGGTATGACAACTGTGCACAATGATACAGAAAATAAAGGCCTTTTCCATGCCAATTGGAAATAAACGCACATTTATTTAAATAAAGATATGAATTATTTATGGCACTTTTGTAACACAAAGATGCTGAGGCAGACATAACAGAGAATATAAAAGCAGAAACTAAACATGTGTCTTACCTGCCAATAATCCTGCAAGATATCTAAAGAAATAGTACCTTGTTTACAATAGCAGACGGTTCCTCCCAACACACAGTGGACATGAGTTTTTCTATATTTCATCTCAAAGTCAACTAGAATGCCTTATATAGTCATACTAAATATTTTCACTCTAAAGATGAATCTTTATTATTGTTATTATACAGAGAAAATATCTGTTGAGTACATCCAGACAGATATGCTCATCTCCATCATAAGTTTTACAACAGTTTTATTGCCTCTCACTGAAAAGTCAGCATTTTGCAAGATTTAAAGAAAAAAAAAGAGAAAGAAGAAAAAGTTGAAAACAATTAAAGAACACAAGTTTCATAGCCATTTTCTGTGGGAACAAAGCCTTCCATAGTCAGGGCAATTATTTCTTTTAAGGTATAGCTTCCACTGCTCTGTTGTGAGTTGCACTTAAATAGGGAATGAACTCCTAATCTCACCATTAATCATCTGCAAATAGTTTAGATACAGGACATTAGATCTGGATAAGAAATCTCTGCAAAAATGTTCATTGGTATTTAGTGCAAATTGGAGCAAATTCCATTTTGTAGACGACAACATCAGAACTCTTTGTTCCTCACAAATTATCTGGAACAGTAGATATTTCTGCCAAATGGTGGCATTTTGGCTGCCTTGAGTGAAAGCTGAGGGAGCATGGCTGAGGTGAAGTGCACTTAAATGCTGGTTGAAGTCAGTAGCTAGGCCTTGGCAGATTCAAACCAGAATCCATGGGAAGGGGTGTGAACCTCACAGCCCTGCTTCAGAGACACACTGCTAGGGTTGGATCATTTCAATTATAATCTGCCCTGCAGCCATGAATAAAAGAAATAAAATTATGTCCTAGAGATGTAGCACTTGCTGCATCTATAGCAATAATGATGGTTTCATCCCATCTTATCCCATCTCTAACAGGGCATAATTTCACTAATACCCTTCTAAAACACAACCAGACTCTACTTCCAGAGGAGGGAATCAGTCCACTGGAGCCCACACAAAGACAGAGCTGTGGTTCAGGAGCACAGCAGCCAAACAGCATTTCCAGAGGAGCTCTTAATCGACTGCACTTGTGAAAGATGCATCAAAACGTCCCAAAATGAGCACGTCGTCACTTTTTTAATTTGCTGACAGTTTGCCCCCAGGTAAACCTCCAGCACACTAATCATTTTTCCTGGCCAGCATAACCAATATAGACTTAGTATCTCTCTTTGCTAAATAAGGGGAACATTTACAATAGCTGCTGGGTAGAAAATTAACCAACTGAACTCTCCAATTTGTCTGTCCCTGTCTGTCTCTCTCATTAATTTTTTATGGAAATCAAAGACTAATTCTGTCTCTCTGCTTGTAATCACATTCAAAACATGCTCATGACTCAGTAATCTGCTTATGAGCATTGCCTTTCTCTGCAGTAACTCTGCAGACACCCACATTTGGGGCGGTCTGAATGTTCATACAGCTTGCAGTTGCCAACACAATTTTTATTCCTTGCTGTTTTTGTCATTTTAGACTCTCCTTTCCATTTTGAAAGCTATCAGGGTGAGCAGGAAACTCATCAAGCCAAAGCCAGAAGTCATAAGAAGCTATTCACCACACTGCAAATCCCTGGTAAGCAATTTTTGATGGCTTTAGTAAAAAAAGCGAATTTACTGATGATGCTTTTTTAAAAACAAGCCCAGCCTGAAAGGCCAGATGTGAAATCCCACACTTATTATCTCAGTGCAAGGGAAGTCTGATCCAAATTTGTTATTTTGGCTCAAGCAAACGCAATTTGCTCAGTTCCTCCGCATACAGAACATGATGGGGGTGAGGTTTTATTTTAAATTTCAACTAGTTGCCAAGATGTTAACTTTCCTAGCTGTGTTCAGCATCATAATTGCCTGCTTCCACCAGTAATTGGTTGCCTTCATAGAGCAGTAATAATCTAGTTATTATTCCTCATTCTGCCCCAGTCAAAAAGGTTCTGGGGAGGAGCTGTGAGCAGGTATCCATGTCCCCTTCCCAGCAGCTACTGGAATAAAAAGTGGCCAAGGAGAACTGAGATTTAATGGCAATGCCATGATTTGTGTGTCCCTCGATGAGGAGAGACAAAAGGCAGTGATGAACCAAGGAGCAGGAGCAGCTCTGTGGGAGCACGAGGGGCACAGCTGGGCTCATCATTGTTATCCTGGCAGCTGCATTTTGATGGCTTAGCAACACAGCTAATTTTACCTAAGAGGGAAATGGTGAAGCAAAGTGATAATATTTCTGTATTAAGCAAATGCACTCTTATTTATAGCCAAATTTTGGATCACAAAAATAAAAGACATGAACACAGAACTTCCTTACTATTTTTGTGTGTGTGTGTATAATTAGTAGAAATGCTTTTCCACATTCAAATCTTGTACCAAAATCAACCATCTTCCAGCATGTAAATGTTTTTCTGACTGTATGGACAGTACAAACATACTGTCAGGAGAGTTTGTAGCAAAATGGTTTGAACACTTCTACTTAAAACCCTGTTCTATACATAAAGAACACATGTATGTATTGCAGAGATCTGGTAATGTATTCAAATGTTCTCTCTTGCTTCCTGAGATCACAGTCCCCAGAGCATAATATTTTGGAAGAAGCTAATTTGTTAAATCATCTAAAGAAAACAAGCACAGGCTTCCCAGCTCTGCTCACACAACAACGCATAAAAACAGAAAGGGTTTCTTTATTCTTAAAGAATGAGCCATGAGTTGCCTAAAAATCAGCTTTGATAAGCACATAAAAATAAACATCTCAAATATGAGTGAGAGAGAATTCTAAATGAGACTTTTATTAGACCTGGGATGGCAAAGGAGAAATGAAGCAACATGTGCAAACTGATTCTGTTTGATTTGACACGTTAATTTTTGTGTGTTTACAGCTAGGCAGGGACTTGCTGAAGAGAAGTGTCTGTGAGGACATGCAAGTGGGTCAGAACAACACGTTTCTTCAAGCTGAATTGCACCATTTTTTTAAAAATTACCTTCTGGAGAAAGTCTAAGGACAAAAACACACCTCTGCCAGCTAAGCAAAACTCTCCTGAAAGTTCTTGTGCAGAATGTCCTCTACTTCTGCTTATTTACAGTTTCTTTGTTTTATTTTGCCAACTACAGTATTTCCATATCAATCTAGAGCATGCTCGTTTTAGGCTTTAAAACTGGGTCAACACACCCTGAAAATTCACACCAAACTGCAGTTCCTGAGCACAGATAGGCAGAGTTGTCAAAATATTCTCATCACTGGGTAAATTTGTGCTTAGAGCAAAACCAACAGCCTGGAAAACACAAGTGCCCTGCGAGCTATCAATTAAGCCTTACATCAGGATAAACTTGTGTCAAGAGGAAATGATTTCCATTTTACCTGGAGAGATTCAGCTCTGCTCTGATGTACAGGGGAGGACAGCTCAGGAAAGTGTCCACCTGCCTAAAGAAAGGGCCCATTCTTGCTGTGCTGTTTGATAAGGTGCTCAGTGGGGTGTTATTTAACCTGAGAATTTTCTGAGATTTCAAAGCATTCCCACTCCTCATCAAAATGAAAGAAAAATTATTCCAGGACGTGTTCTCACAAAAGCCACAAAGTGTCCCCAGAGCAGCCCAACACTTTGTGACTGGGGCAGAAATTTGGTTGCTGGATTTTCCACACAAAGCCCTGGCCTCAGTGAGGCTCAGTGGGGAGATAGAGCAGTTCTCCACAACAGCCTGGATGTCAGAAAATCCACCTTCCTACAAATCCTCTGGAGAGCCTTTTTCCCCCAGCTGGCCTCTTCTCACTTACAACCCTCTAGGCTCATGAACCCTTTAGCTCAGAATAACAAGATGAATCAAAAACACTGAGCTATAACTAAAACTGCAGGAAGAATGCAACGTATTCTAAAGTTCTGAAGTTTCTTTCATTTGTAGTGGCTCAAATTGGACTTTGTGTCTTTTTTTAAGCTTCTCTTACTGCTTCTAATTAAAGAATTCATTTCATTTAACTAACAGATGTAGAAATGTATTTTATGAAATTGTACCTGAACCACATTTTTTTCATTAACTTTATCAAAATTGACATCTGGTAGTTCTTTTTCTGATCTTTGGAACAGATTTAAGATAAGAAAAACTTGAGAGCACTCTTATCCCAGGTTATGCTTACCAACCACTCTTCCAGCTCCATATCAAACACAGAGCCAGATGGGAAAATCAGGTGGCTTTTCTCCTGCTGTAGATATTCACACAGGCCTAAATGGGTAAGAACTAAGCCTACTTGGAGGACATGATTCTGAGAATGGTTGGTTCAGAGGCCAAGATTAAACCTTTGAACTAAAGGGAAGGTAGAAATGTATTAAAGACTATTTCATCATCTCTGGTTCTGGTAGGTGTGTTACTATTTATTGCGAGTTGTGCTCAGATGGAGAAAAGCATCTTGCTCATCATCCAAACCATGGCACCACCAGCGAAAAGGTGGAAATGCTGGCTCCACAGAATCCAACAAAAAATTCCCATAAACTTGGGAGATGCCAGATCTTCCTCCTGAAACACTGGCCACATCTCTGCCTTCCTGCACTGACATTTTCCTGGTCTATTATCACTCTTTCCTCTGCTTATACACGCCATCCTCCTAACTTAATCCTTCCTCCATTTAAGATGTACTTTATGAAGTTGATTTTATAGGCACCACATTGCCCCACATCTTTATCTGCTGCCCTTTCCTTTTATTTCTCCTTTTTCAAAGCAACTGACAAAAATTTAACCTTTACTGTGCAGCGTCTTGCCAGCCAAATGAGGCAGGAGAAATCAAGATCTACCTCCTTTTTCCCATCCAAGTGCCTTATGAGTGTTTTGGTCCTAAGAGGAGCCTGAACCATCAGACATGAAATTTGCTCAAATGTGGTTTTTCTAGACTGGTCCTAATTCAGTGTTATTGTAAAAGACTTCCACTCCCCACACAGCTCTGCCACATGTTTCTGGCTGAAAGTCACAGTGCTCTGTCTTAGACTCCAGAAGGATTTAATGAACAGGAAAATATCCCTTTTAAAACATCTCATGGCTTTCAGGCTATTGAACGGGGTAAATGTAAATTGAATGCTGGAGGTCATATGATTTAAAAAAAAATGCAATAGATGAACCTAATTTCCAACCAGATACATTTTCTAATGAGACACATATTTCCCTTGCAGTTCTGGTACTGCCAATACAGGGCTGCTCCTAATAGTGTGGCACACAGGATGGATGGGTCAGAAGAGTTCAGTCTTAAATTTGTAGGAAAAATGATGCTGTACCTATTTTCCAGTTCTTGTCCGTGCTAAACTCTCCATCTTGAGATATGCAACATTTACCAGCTAACACATTTGACATTTCCCACTTTGACTGAATGCTCATTCACCTTCTGCTTTGAACTGTTTCAGAGTCTGTTAGCAAGGGAAGATAGAGCTGCTCAGAAAAATAAATTACTTAAAAAAAATATCTCAGTAGTGCAGGCAAGTTTCTGAGTAACTGGGTTGAGAAAGGGAACAACTGCAAACCAGGTGCTTAAAAGTACCTGGACAAATTGACTTTCCATTACAAAATTGGGCCTGTGCTATTCAAAGGCATCAATTTGTACTGTGTTAGTAGCCAATTCAAGTAGTAGTTAATAATATTCCATTACAGTTAGTAATTAATTCAATAACAAAATTAAATAAATATTAAATATTATCTATAAATATTATTTTAAATTACTATTTAATACAAATATTAAATAATTAAATTCAATAATAGTTAATGGCTAATTCAAATCACCTATTTAATGTTTAAAGGACCTGAGTAAAGAGAACTTACTTTCAAGATTACAGTATCAATAAGCTATTGTAACATCACTTTTTAGCTGCCCAAAGGGCAATTTCAAAAGTTAAAACTGAATTTCTCACCTTACACTGTTACCCAGAGGCAGCCCTCTGTTGCCCACTGACTAACTAAGCACTAATCTGATTTTCAGGAAACATTCAGCTTTAATTCCTCTTGTCATTAGTAAAGGAAATGAGCTGGCCCATGCACAGCCTTTACAGCTGTTAGTGATGAGGCTGGCAGGATAATTCAGATTGAGCCCTCTCTCCCCAAACCTCAGCCTGGTGTATCTGTGCTCCAGAAAGCCCTGCCCTAACCTGCCCTGGCATGGGGCAAGGATGCCTCAGGTGATGGGTTATCCTTCCCCACCTCCTCTCCAAGTTCCTGTTAGGTAAAACTCACCCCCACAGACTCTCTCCCTGCTCCAGGTTCTCATCAGGCTCCTGTCTCTCGTACATTGTTCTGCAACAAACAAACAGAGAGACAGAAACCGCCTCCTGCCAGAGGGAAAAACTGCAAAAAGGAAGAGATTAATGTGGGACAGCTGTGCTGTGGATTTTTTGAATAATCTGCTGAAAATAAACTTTAATGGCAAATAAGGAACAGAGATTAGCTCTGCAGTTCTGTGCTCTCAGAGGGTAACTGGCTTGCACAAAAGAAAGGCAGAGCCTGGCACCAGGAGCAGCTCGATGGGCAGCAGGTCCCCGGGAGCCAGGCAGGGAGCTCCTCTCCACAATCTGCTCAGCCCTGGGCAGCCTCTTGCTTTGGGGAGCTCTGCTTGCTGTGAGCTCACTCAGGAGGAAAAAGGAGGTGATGGCCAAGTGGATCAGCTTGGCAGCTCCTCTCCCCTCTGCCTGGCTGCTGAGAGGTGGCACAGGAGGTTCTGGGCAGTGCTTGGACACCACTGCCCATGGCAGGGAAGTCGCTGCCTCTGCCCAGTTCAGGCTTTTCTCTCCCAAATGGATCTGGTTTTCCCTGTTGCGTTCACCAGTTCAGAGGCCCAGATGAACCAAAACCAGACCTTTCATGTCTCCCCACAGATTCTGGTTCCCATCACAGCTGACAAGGAGCAGGCAGCCTGCACCCCACTGGCCTATTTGAATGAGTTTTCTGAGCTCGCCAAGAGCTCAAGCTCTTCAGTTTGCATCTCCCAAATTCTCAGCCACTCTCCCTGCTGCTTTCCACTCCTTCAGCAGGTCTTCCCCTCTCTCCCAGCAGCAGGGCACCAGGAAGGTGAGTTCAGTGGTGTGACAGCCCCTGGCAATAAGCAATGGGGTACAAGGAAAGGCACGCTCTGCCTGGCTCGTGGAATGCCTGCTGCCTCCAGCAATGTCTATTTCTAGGACCATACCTGGTTCAGCTTGCCCAGAAAACACCTTCCTTATGGACCCCCCAATTCTGAACACAGATCTGTCAATGCAGAGTGTGTCAGCTCCTCTCATGCTACCCCCTGAGTGCTGGAGTAGTGTCTCTGCAGGGAGTGCTCGTGCTTGGGTTCCTGGCTGGGAGGCAGATGGAGGCTCCCCCTGAGGGAGGGAGAGAAGGAGGGAGGTTTCCCTGCTACACTCCTGTGATCTGTGAATTAAATACCTTGGCTCCATCATCACTTTCTCCCGTAATGACTGGGCACTGACAGAGAGAGGGATGAAAGCACCAAGTCATTCCTCCTACTCTGAAAGGATAAAGGCCAATAAAAGATGGATGTTGGCAGGCTGGCATGAATTACCACACAGGCTGATGTTCTGAAAAGTCCCAGCTTTGCCAACATGCCTGACTACTTCATGGACATTGAATAACATGACCCCAAATATGACAGAAAATACTTGTGTCTGCAGAAATGATGTCAATTCATTTTGAGGTTAATTCAGCCAGCTCTGATCACTGCTTTTGCCTCAGTTGAGAAAAAACATTAATCTGTTTCATTTCTCCCCTCTGTGTTTCAGATCAGACAATCCATTTACTGAATGTGATTGATAAATGAATTAATTGCACAACATTCTTTCCTTTCACTAGTTCAGAACACACAAACTGAAAATAAGTCACTGCAAACCTCTATATATGAAAGATAAACTACAGATCTTTTGGGATATTTCAGAGTTCAGCACCAGAGGAGGATTGAAAGATTGTTTAACCTTGTCCAGTCCAATTCTTCCCCATCTTGCACCCTCAGCAGCCATAAGAGATCACCAGCATTGCATGGTCCAACACAAAGCTCTGTTTGGATGGATATATTGCATCTGGCAGGAGACTTTTCCCAGTATTACTTCATGCTTTTCTAATTTGTTCTCTTACTCCAACAAGCACAATTCCTTTTTTTTTTTTTTTTTTGTCTTTTTGAAACAATGATATCTGACCAGCAAGTAAAATGAAAGCATTTTCAGTACAAAACTTTTGCCAGTTTTTATGTTTGCTTGCTTGCTTGCTGAAAGAGAAGATTTGGAGAATTACATGGTGTATGAGAGACCATGGCTTGAAAGGGGCAGTGGTGGAATGTTCCCAGAAGCACATCCAGGCTCACAGAAGTGACACTTGCTCCTTTACCAGCCCACACAGACACATGGGGCAGGTTGCAGCTGAAATACACCCTGATTAATGGAAAATTGTTTCTTAACACTGTTGAACCACTCATCAGGAAACACAAAGCACATCCAGTTCCTTCCAAACATGAAGACATTTACTATCTGCTCTATAAGCTTTATTACAGTATTTCCTACAAGTTTTATGCATGCAATCAAAGCATGTACATCAAGTTCTGCACATTTTAAACACCTCCATAAAGTAGAGTAATGACCTTCCCCCCCCAAAAAAAGTTAATAAACCAATAATACTCAAGTTTTACATCAGTGAGGCACAAATATTAATGATATGCAAATTGCACTGATAAATCTGGAATGAGCATGTAGCATCCAGCACTTTGCAAAGTCACTGGAGATACTGAGAGAACAGACAGCATCAGGAAAGAGTGATGGCCAGTCCTGCCAGACAAGACATGGGGCACACAAACATCTTGAGTGGGGAAACTGATGCAATGATGGAAATGAAAGGGGCAAAGCAGTAATTCAAATGTCACCTAGTCTTTACCAGTTCAACAGCAAAACAAAAGTCCTTTCCCAGGATTGGCTAAGACCCCTCTTAGAGCACATCATTTGGAAAGGCATTTAATCAGTGCCACCCCTGCCTGCCTTGGGCTGCCTGGCACCTCTGTGCAGGTCCCTGTAAGCTGAGAGCAGTCAGGGGATATAGAAAGGACTGGCATGGAGGGGAGAGCATGGCACACACAGCAGTGCTGTCCCTGCAGAGGAGAGCATGGCACACACAGCAGTGCTGTCCCTGGAACAGGAGAGCATGGCACACACAGCAGTGCTGTCCCTGGAGCATGGCACACACAGCAGTGCTGTCCCTGGAACAGGAGAGCATGGCACACACAGCAGTGCTGTCCCTGGAGCATGGCACACACAGCAGTGCTGTCCCTGAGAGGAGAGCATGGCACACACAGCAGTGCTGTCCCTGGAGCATGGCACACACAGCAGTGCTGCCTCTGGCTCACTGCATGTCCCCACTGCCAGCCCACACCATCCATCACTGGTGGAAAAGCCACCAAAGTGCTCTTTTCTTTTTTTTTTTTAACCTA